>CM064538.1:1544891-1567326 GCA_032716605.1 Paralithodes platypus | reverse complement strand
TTCCCTTAGGCCGGTATCACACGAGCGTTTTTTCCACTCAACATTTATCCTCAACACTGGTCTGGCAGCTTATGAGGTCAACGTTTCAAATATTTCGGAACCCCAAATTCGTCTATTATCAGTCTAGTTTCCGATACCAGTGCAAAATATACCAGAAAATGTTGCCAGGAAAATGTTGACTATAAAAGCTCTCGTGTGATACCGGCTTAAGTTAATTCTAGCTATTTAATGCCAGGTGGCCACGAATGAATCTCCTATAACCTTTGCTAGCAAAAAATACTCATAAAATACTTACCTTTCTGCAATTACTCAAAGATGGGCACTTAAGGGGAGGCAGACCGTTTTTCTGGACCCCCTTCTCCCTAATGTTTAGCCCCACTAGTTTTGAGATTATAAGACGTTCGGCCCATTAGTTTGGCGATTTTAATTAACACCTTTCGCCCCATTTCGTTGTCAATGTTAAGACCTTTCATGCCATTTAGGTGTCGATTTTTTCCTGGCGAGCGAAAGCGAGCCTGCAATTTTAAGATGAACCGGCCCCTACCGAAAAATGTACACATTTAACTTGAAGTGGGGTCTAGGGGGTGTTTTTCTAAGCTTGATGGAGGTCTAGGGAGGAAACTAAACAAATATATGAATAAATGAATTAATAGACCAAACAAACGGCCAGCCTGCCCTTAAGGAAGATCGTAATTAGCCTCCCAAGATAACTCACAACGCATAATCGGTCAATCCAGCCAAGTATATAGATACATCTTAGGCGGTAAATCACTCTATGAGGCATGGGAGGGTACACAAAGGCTGGGTGGGTGAGTGAGGCTGGAGGGGTGGATTAAGAAAGAGGGGGGTGGGGTGGGGGGGGATTGACCGGTTTTCTGGACCCCCTTCTCCCTCATGTTTAACCCCACTAGTTTTCAGATGTTAAGAGGTTTGCCCCATTAGTTTGGCGATTTTAAGACCTTTCGCCCCATTTCTTCGTCAATTTTAAAACCTTTCGTGCCATTAGGTGTCGATTTTATTCTTGGCGAGCGATAGCGAGCTTGCAATTTTAACAAGAACCGGCCTTCGGCCGGAAATTTTTCTACCGAAAAATGTACAAATTTATCTTGAAGGGGGGTCTAGGGGGTGTTTTTCTAAGCTTGATGGAGGTCTCGGGAGGAAACTAAACAAATATATGAATAAATGAATTAATAGACCAAACAAACGGCCAGTCTCCCCTTAATACGTGGTTATAGAGGGAGGGGCGGCAGGTGGGGTGAGGAGGATGAAGATGGTTCCCTGATTAACAACTGACTGACGGTGTTGGGGCTAGGGCCTGCCAAGAGAACTATTATTATTAGTGTGATAGTAATTGTAACATGTGTAGAGGTAGTACAGGCAGTGGTAGTAGTAGTAGTAGTAGTAGTAGTAGTAGTAGTAGTAGTATAAGTGGTAGTAGTAGTAGTAGTAGTAATAGTAGTAGTAATAGTAGTAATAGTATCTCTATCGTTTCATCCTGTTTAATTGTTTACTTAGTTTGTGTAAGTCACGTAGCAACAACAAATTATACAGACACAACAATCTTACACATACATCCCACCAGTCTGTCAGGGGGAATATCAAATATGACAAACAATCATACTAATAGGAAATAAACACTGTAGTACAACAATATATGTAGACATACCGAAATATTTTTGAGTGTTGCTACACAGGCTATGTACGGACGATAAGGTAAACTTATAATTATCTAAGTAATACTGATTTTTGGACACAAATCATCTTCTTAGTTAGGCACTGCTTAATAGTTTCCTAGAATTTTCGTTAGGACCTGTGTACCTGCCTACAGTTATCCTAGACCTACTATTTAAGGACTTAGTAGAGGAACGGACAGAAATGTGGATATAATAATGAGATAAGGATAAGATGGAGGACGAGGACAGCTCAGACGAGGCTCCATCACAAAGGTCAAAAAATTACAAAAAAGCTGCATATGTACCAAACATGAACACAACTGTGAGCATTGCAGTTGTGTGAAGAGAAATAAAAGTTGCACAAACTGTAATAAAGGGAACAATTGTCGTAACCCTTTAGGTAGAACAGGAACGAGTGGAGAGACGGCAGCAAATTCCCAGAGTGAGCAACGGGAGGCAGACGAGGGAGGCCGTCAGGGTGGCAGGGAACCCGAAACAATAAGGGGAGTAGCAAGGGACTCCAGGGCCCCAAGAGAGATAGAAGAACCCCAAGAAGCGGAAAGTAACGAGGAGCCAACAAGAGACACAAGAGAGGGAGACGACAACCGAGACGGAAGAGAGGATGGCAGGCCTCCAAGGGGGCCAAATGAAGCAGGCAGAGGTGGAACATACTCTGGAAAGGATTACGGGAAGAGGAAGTTAGAATTTGGATTGATGCAACGTACTCAGAAATAGTATATTGGTCTGCACACAACTTTTTCAACCCTCCAAAATGTGGTGCCACCACCAACATGCTGAACGATATGACAAAGCTCATTTATAACTATGTCTGTGACACATCTTTAGCCCCGTATGTTCTCAAGATAATTTTCAGCATTCCACATCTCTTCTTGCAAAAAACTCACCACAAATCTAATCAAGGCGAAAATGTGACTGCGCTAACAAGAAGAATGAAATTATGGAATGAGAACAAGATGGATGACTTACTCAATGAAGCCAGAGCATTACAAGGGAGACTAGGCAGGCGGCGGCATAAAAAGAAGAACAATGAAGACGAGGCCAGGAGATTCGGCGACCAGATGAGGCAAGGAAAAGTGGCACCTGCAATAAGGTCCCTGACAAAGGAGGCAGCTTGTGGGTTGCTGCCTATCACAAGAGAAACCATCCAAATGTTGAAAGAGAAACATCCACAACCTAGTGTCCACGAGAGTCAGAGGCTAGAGGGTGATTATATACCACCGAACACCGTCATATACGAACAAATCACAGGCGAAATGATTTGGAAAAAGGCTCTAGGGACACAAGGCAGTGCAGGCCCATCAGGGCTGGATGCAAATGGCTGGAGGACAATCCTGAGTAGAGCAATCTTCGGACTGGCAGCAACAGACTTATGTAGGGCTCTGGCAGCTCTTGCAAGAAAGATGACCACCCAAAATTGTCAACATTTGGAGGCTTACACAGCTTGTCGCCTAATACCTTTAGACAAGAATCCAGGATGCAGACCAGTAGGAGTGGGTGAAGTGCTGAGAAGAATCATCGGAAAATGCATAATGGAAGTGGTGAACGACGATGTGCGGTCAGCGGCCGGTAATCTCCAAGTGTGTGCCGGCCACCAAGCAGGGCGAGAGGCAGCAATTCATGCCATAAGAAAAATATATGAGCAAGTGGACTGTGAAGCTGTGCTGCTAGTGGATGCAACAAACGCCTTTAACACCATCAACAGAAAGACGACAATACATAACATCAAAGTAAAATGCCCCATGCTTGTGAAATTTAGTGTGTACAATATTAAATATATGGTAGTGGTGGTGGTGATGGTGGAGGTGGTGATGGTAGTAGTAGTAACATGAAATGTATGAAAAATATTAAATAAAAAAAAAAAAAATGGTAGTAGTAGTAATAGTAGTAGTAGTATAAGTGGTAGTAGTAGCTATTACATATTCCAGTGGCTAGGATGAACTTAATGAACAAAACATTTAGACACAATGGCGTACACATCTGGAAAAGCATGGTGGATAAAATGGATATGGTTTGATTTGTACAAACCGAGACTTAAATGTTATCTATTAAATAAAAAAAATAAAAAATTTGATAAGTTTGTTAGCTTGAGTATAAACATAGATTTTAACCCATTGCCGATTAAGATGTATTGTAAAAATGTAATATGGCTGTCATTAGAACATTTGATACAGCTTAGGAAGTATGTGTGCGTTGAAAGGGTATAGACGGTCTCAACCAACCCTCTGACTTCCATACACCTTTCCTAAGCTGAATATATTTGTCTAATCATTAAAGGGAAACAGAATATAAATGCGTCATCGTGCGCGAGGGGGTTAACACTATCTAGTGCAACGTCTTGGAGGGCATTATGGTATTTTGTTGTATTTTTATAGAGGGTTTTAATTGTTTTTGACATTTTCGAACAATATGTTTTTAGTTTACCCCGAGACTTGGAAAAACGCCTCTCCAAATCCCCTTCAAATTAAAAAAAATCCCCCAGACCCAAGCTAAATGTGTACATTTTTCGGTAGAAAAATTTCCCGGCCAAAGGCCGGCTTCTCCCAAATTGCAGGCTAGCTATCGATCGCCCAGGAAAAATCAACACCTTATTGGGTTGAAGCATCATATAATCGCCAAACTAATGAGATGAAACGTCTTAAAATCTCCAAGCTAATGGAGTAAAACTGGGAGGCTCTAAAATTGGCCCGCCCTGCACCTAATAGGGTTAACAGCTTTGATAGTTTGTTCATAATAGTTGATTTCTTTGTACATCTTTCTTTGTCTTTTTTCTGATTATCTTTTGGGCTCACTCTTTCCTCTTCTGTGTTTGTTGACTTATATATCAGTAGTGTAATGCATCAATAGATTAGGATACATAGGCTAGATGGCATAGCTTCATTGTCGCCATGTAAATTAGTTGTTGTTGTTGTTGTTCCCCAAGCTGCCTGGCCGAACAGCCCCAAAGCCCCGAGCACGGCCAAGGCCATAACCGAGCGCCCCCACAGAACCCTCCCTGCCGACCACAATAAAGCCTGGGTGACCGAAGCCACTCCATGGCGGGGAGCTGAGGAGGGTGCGGAAATGCCCGGGAAACCAAAGCCCCCACCCAGGGCCCTGTGCCCCTCAGTAATTATGAAGAGAAAGTTGAGGGGCAAGTGAAAAATGTGACGCTTTGGCTTCCTATTGCTATTCCTCCCTCTCCGCCCTCCTCTCTCTTACTTATGCCTAATATCCTAATCTCTTCAAAAGATGTACTTTCTACCCTCTCTGGGCTTAACACTAATAAGGCGTACGGTCCGGACGGTGTTCCTCCTGTTGTTCTCAAAAACTGTGCTTCCGTGCTGACTCCCTGCCTAGGCAAACTCTTTCGTCTCTGTCTATCCTCTAACGTCTTCCCTTCATGCTGGAAGTTTGCTCACATTCAACCTGTCCCAAAGAAGGGTGACCGCTCTCAACCCTCCAACTATCGTCCAATTGCTCTCATTTCTTGTCTTTCTAAAGTTTTTGAAACTATTCTTGCTTCCAATTTTCTTAAGCATTTCTCTTCTCATAATCTGCTCTCAGATCGCCAGTATGGCTTCCTTAAGGGTCGCTCTACTGGTGATCTTCTTTCATATCTTACTAACTCTTGGTCATCCTCCTTTCGGGACTTCGGTGAGACTTTTTCTATTGCACTAGACATATCGAAAGCCTTCGATAGAGTCTGGCATAAATCTTTAATTTCTAAACTACCCTCCTTCGGTTTCTATCCCTCCATCTGTGCCTTTGTCTCTAATTTCCTTTCCGGCCGTTCCATAGCCGCGGTTGTGGACAACCATTGTTCACTTCCTCACCCTATAAACTCCGGTGTTCCTCAGGGCTCTGTCCTATCTCCTATTCTCTTTCTAATTTTTTATAAATGATCTCCTTAACTGTACCTTAATTCCCATCCATTCATACGCAGACGACTCAACCTTACACTACTCCATTACTTTTTCAGAACGCCCCAGCCAGCAATCCCTCAATGACAAACGTAATGAAGCCATACAACTCTTAAATTCTGATCTAAATACTATTTCCAATTGGGGCAGAGAAAACCTTGTTAACTTTAATGCTTCCAAAACCCAATTTCTCCAGCTATCTACCCGTCAGGATCTCCCAGCGGACTATCCCTTATTCTTCAACAATACAAAAATCAACCCTTCATCTTCTCTCAATATTCTTGGTGTCTCTTTTTCTTCTGCTCTCATTTGGAAGGACCATATTACCAGTCTTGCTAAGGCAGCCTCCCAGAAGCTGGGTGTGCTCAACCGCCTTAGGGGGTTCTTTTCCCCTGCACAGCTTCTTGCTCTGTACAGGGGCGTAGTGCGCCCTTGTATTGAGTATTGTTCACATGTGTGGGGAGGTTCCTCTCACACCGCTCTCCTAGACAAGGTTGAAAGGTAGGCCTTTCGTATCATTAACTCCCATCCACTCACCAACTCTCTGCAATCTCTCTCTCTCCGCCGCAATGTTGCATCTCTCTCGCTATTCTATCGCTACTATAATAATCAGTGTTTCTCAGAGCTATCCCAGTGCATACCACCTCCTTTATGTAGGGCACGTGGTACCCGTCTTGCAACTCTCCAACCCAAGAGTGAAACGTTACTCTCAAACTTTCTTCTACTCAACAGCTGAGCTCTGGAACTCTCTCCCAGAATCAGTTTTTCCTGCTTCCTATGACTTAAATTGCTTCAAACTCCGTGTGTCCAGGCATTTTGGCTCGAACGTCCCTTGATTTTGGCCCTGTCACTCTTTCAACTATGGGGGAGGCACTCGCTATAGGCAGTTATGCCTTTTGCCTCCCTCAATCACATAGAAAAAAAACAAAAAAACAAAAAATCTTGGTAGATTGGGAGGTCAATCCACGGAAGAGACGCCGTCACTCGAAATCTAGAAAATATATAAGTAAAGGGAACAGTCAGAGTAAGCTATGGGTATGGCAGAGATCGCTCAGTTCTCACTCTGATATCGTGCAACTGTGACAATACTCTTTTGAATTTAATGGAATTGGAACCAAAAAGCGAGATGGTGGTGATAATAATGATGATACTACTACTACTACTACTACTACTACTACTACTACTACTACTACTACTAATAATAATAATGTTGTTGGTTATAAAGGGTGAGGCGTGAGTTAGGCTGAAGAGGATCAAGATGGTATACCCAGATTAACCACAAGCTTATGGTGTTGGGGCTACGAGCGGTCGTTGATGGTGAGTAGTAGTAGTAGTAGTAGCTGTAATAGTGCTGTTGTAGTAGTAGCACTTTGGTAGTAGTAGAATAGTATTGTAGTAGTAATAGTAGTAGTGGTGGTGGTGGTAGTAGTAGTAGTAGTGGTGGTAGTGGCGGTAGTAATAGTAGTAGTAGTTGCCTGTCACAATAGAAACCATCAACCTGTTCAAATAGAAACATCCGCAACCTGGTATCTCCGAGAGTCGGAGGCTGGAGGGGGCTTATATACCACCGAACCCCATCATCTACGAACAAATCACGGGCGAGATGATTTGGAAAAAGGCTCTCGGGACACAACACAGTGTAGGAAGGACCCTCAGGGCTGAATGCAAATGGTTGGAGAACAATCCTGAGCAGCGCAGTTTTTGGAGTTGCAGCGACCGACGTATGCAGGGTGCTGGCAGCTTTTGCAAGAAAAATGGCCTCCCAAAATTGTCAACACTTGGAGGCCTTCACAGTTTACCGTCTAATACCATTGGAGAAGAATCCAGGGTGCAGACCAGTTGAGGTGGGTGAAATGCTGATAACAATCATCAGAAAGTGCATAATGGAGGTGGTGAAAGACGATGTGCGGTCAGCGGACAGAAATCTCCAAGTGTGTGCCGGCCACCAAGTAGAGGGAAAGACAGCAATTAATTCAATAAGATGAATATATGTGCAAGAGGAATATGAAGCCGCGCTGCTAGTGGATGCATAAAATGTCTTGAACTCTATCAACAGAAAGACAGCAATACACAACATCAATGCCCCAGCTTTGCCACCTATGTAGAGAACACCTATAAACTGCCTGTGGACCTCTTCATAGTAAACAACCAGAACATACAACGTGGAACGGCACTGAAGGTGACCACGTAGCAATGGCAATGTATGCATTAGGTCTCTCAGAGTTTCAAACCTTAATAAGCCATGAGACCACGCAAGTCAAGCAGGTGGCAGTTGCAGACGATCTCACTGGAGCAGGAAAAGTCAATGATCTCCAGCATTGTTGGGAGCAAGTATCAAGTGTAGGCCCGGCAATAGGATACCATCCAAATGCCAGTAAGTCTATACTAATAGCAAAACCAGAACATTATGAAAATGCCGTAGAATCTTTTAACGGTAGCGAAGTGGTCGTAACAAAAGACGGACAGCGTCATCTTGGGGCGGTGATTGGCACAGAAGAGTTCAAGAAGAAATTCATAGAGGAGAAGGTCAAGGAGTAGGTCAAAGAAATTTAAAAACTTGCCAAAATTGCAAAGACGGAACCCCAGGCTGCGTATTCGGCATTCACACATGGGGTCAAACATCGCTGGACTTACTTGATGCATACCGTTCCAAAAATGAGTCCACTACTTCAACCACTAGAAGATACCACCAGAGGCAAATTCATCCCAGCGTGGTTAAAGTCCCACACCCCAAGTGCTACAGAGAGGGAGTTGCTCGCACTTCCTTCTGGGTTGGGAGGACTTGGAATCATCAATCCTGTGAGGAGGGTGACAATGGAACACCAGAACTCAGTAAAGATAACAGGATCTCCTACTGAATGCATCGTAGCATAAGGTTCTGATGGTGAAGTGGACCAGGCAGACATTTACAACATCAGAAAGACCATCACGTCAGAGAGGCGCAATTCGCAGAAAAAAGACTTAGCACGACTGATGCAACAACTTTCCCAGAGACTAGTAAGTAAAATACAAATATCACAAGAAACGGGTGCTTCAAATTTGCTGACACACTACCAACCAAGCCAAAAGGCTTCAATCTTAACAAAGAAGAATTTATTGATGCCATAGCACTAGGGTATGGATGGCCGATTGAAGAACTGCCCGATCGATGCGTTTGTGGAGTCAACAATGATGCAGACCACTGCATGATATGTAAGAAGGGAGTGTTCATCAGCCACGATGAAGTGAGAGACATAACGGCGAACATGCTCAGGCAGGTGTGTTATGATGTGGCGTGCGAACCATCAATCATTCCCTTAGCTGGAGAGATCTTGCAGCACAGGACCGCCAACACATTCAATGAAGCACAGGAGGACGTTAGTGCAAGAGGTTTTTGGACAAAAGGACAGCGAGCATTCTTTGACATAGAATATTTGACCCAATGGCCCATAGCTACAGCGAGCTGTCTCTGAAGGCTCCACACAAGAGGAATGAACAAGAGAAGGTCAAGAGATATGGGGAAAGGATCCTAAATATCGAACAAGGCAGCTTTACCCCACTAGTTGTCACCACATCTGGAGGGGTAGGACCCAGGGCTCAGTAGCCTGGATGAACTGGCGCTTATCTTTCTCGTTGCTCAGATCAGCACTACTATGCCTGCGGGGAACAAGACTGTCTGCACCACAACCGGCGACGGTGGCAGACGTGGACAACGAGGCAGCGGTAGCCGAAAGTCGCATGAGGTGACTGTATTGAAGTTAAACGGTATAGAGTAGTAGTATCATATAGGCCTAGTAGAATAGTAGGAATAGAGTATTATCTGATGTTTGTAAAATGTAATTAATGTACAATATTAAATATAAATCAAAGTAGCAGTAGTAGTAATAGTAGTACTTACATTGCTAAGATGTTTGAGGACATACGATAGTGGAAGTATTGGTCCTTCTGTACATCTAAAATAACTTATTTAAATCTCTGATAATCTATTTTTTATTATTTTCGCCACACCACCAAACACCTCCAATGAAATTAATGAAAGCATATATGTGATCCACCGGGATTCGAACCTGGGTTAACACACACAGATTTTTAGACACCTTAACCATTACACCACCAAGACGGTTGGTTAAGTAAACTAAAAACAAATTAATAAGTAAAGACACAAATAAATAGTCTCATGTACCACCAGACTTATAGATCACTTATCAGGAGGCCATTTTTCGAGCAATTTTTACGGGCAATTATGGTATGGAAAATTGAGAAATTACACTTTATCAGAATTCAGCCGCCTACCATAATCTACCTTCAGTCTAGTTACCGATACCAGTGCAAAAAAGTCCCGAAATATAACGAGACAAAACTTGCTCATGGAAAATTGACGGAAAAAGCGCTCGTGTGACAGTGGCTTAAGGGGGGATTGGCCGGTTTTCTGAACCACTTTCTCCCTCATGTTTAGCCCTATTAGTTTTCAGATGTTAAGATGTTTGCCCCATTAGTCAATTTTAAGACCTTTCGCCCCATTCCTTCGTCAATATTTAGACCTTTCGTGCTATTTAGGTGTCGATTTTTTCCCTGGCGAACGATAGTGAGCCTGTAATGTTGGAAGAACCGGCCTTCGGCCGGGTAATTTTTCTACCGAAAAATGTACAAATTAATCTAGAAGGGGGATCTAATGGATTTTTTTTTTTTTTTAATTTGATGGAGGTCTAGGGAGGAAACTAGAAAAATAACGAATACATGCAAAAATCGGGCAAAAAGTGAACCATCCCCCCTTAAGGACGGTGTTGAGCGGATGTTTACCGACTTTCACGTGTTGGCTGCCGTTCCAATACAATGAGTCTACCTTGAATGCCTACCTTTAGTCCAGATTATATATTTGGGGGTCATTTTATTATAATGATCATCCTTTGAGGGTTTCTAGACATTTTGATTCTAACTTACCGGGACCTTGAGTTCGGGTTTCTATCTCTCATTTAGGGACACTCGTTAAAGGCAGCTATGTCTTTTGTCTCCTAAATACATACACTCACACACGCACAATATATATATATATATATATATATATATATATATATATATATATATATATATATATATATATATATATATATATATATATATATATATATATACATGGTCTGCAACGTACTTAACATCTAACTACTTACAAAGTTGCAATGATTCATAATTCATTAACTCTTCAAAATAATATACCTTTTAACCCTCTCCGACATATGACGCGATTTTGAGCCTGTTGGGGATACTTTAAAGCCTTTGTTACCATCAGGGGTATTTAGAAACCTTTAGTTTAGTTACTTCAACCTCTGCAGTTGTCTTTGAGTTAGCTGTGTTGAGCCTATTGGGGATACTTTAAAGCCTTTGTTACCATCAGGGGTATTTATAAACCTTTAGTTTAGTTACTTCAACCTCTGCAGTTGTCTTTGAGTTAGCTGTGTTGAGCCTATTGGGGATACTTTAAAGCCTTTGTTACCATCAGGGGTATTTAGAAACCTTTAGTTTAGTTACTTCAACCTCTGCAGTTGTCTTTGAGTTAGCTGTGTTGGGCCTATTGGGGGATACTTTAAAGCCTTTGTTACCATCAGGGTATTTAGAAACCTTTAGTTTAGTTACTTCAACCTCTGCAGTTGTCTTTGAGTTAGCTGTGTTGAGCCTATTGGGGATACTTTAAAGCCTTTGTTACCATCAGGGGTATTTAGAAACCTTTAGTTTAGTTACTTCAACCTCTGCAGTTGTCTTTGAGTTAGCTGTGAGCAGATAACTAATTTTGGAGAGGTAATTATAAGAGTGAGAGAACTCTATTTCTCATTGTTAATCTGGCAACCTCCGCGTCATAAATGCGTGAAAGGGTTAATTAACAGGCTTCAAACGATCCTAATAACCGTTTTGACCACCCCAGAGCCTTCTTAAGCCCAATAACCTCGTCTAAACTTAGCTAGAATAACATTCAAAAGACGTAGCCGGTACAGAAAGGGTTAAGGGGAGATTTCCACTTGAGGGATTTTTGTCTTTACCCCTTTCTCCCTCATGTTTAGCCCCATTGCTTTTGAGATTTTAAGACGTTCGCCCCATTAGTTTGGCGATTTTACGAACTTTCACCCCATTTATGTCACTTTTAAGACCTTTCGTCCCATTTCGGTGTCGATTTTTTCCTGGCGAGCGATAGCGAGCCTGTAATTAAAGAGTAACCGGCCTTCGGCCGGGAAATTTTTCTGCCGAAAAATGTACAAATTTATCTTGAAAGGGGGTCAAGGGGGTGTAATTTCAAGCTTGATGGAAGTCTAGGAAACACACTAAAAACCTCCCCTTAACCATGGCATGGTATGATTGGGTTATATAACAACCATCACTTTATAATTCCACGCTCTAAGCAATAATAAAATAGGGTATAATAATGGTACCGGTATATAAAAAAATCAATGGGTATATAATGGCTAGTGATCTACCTGGCTATCATTGTGTTAGACGGGTTTATTACCATTCATTAGCTCTGTGGTACCTGGATTGACGCGGTGTGGGTGTACTGGGGGGGGGGGGGGGGTGAGAGAGAGAGAGAGAGACCTTCGTTAAACAAATGTGAGAGAGTATGGTCACAAATATCATCTGACAGAGAGAGAGAGAGACTCCACATACAGAGAGAGGGAGAGAGAGACTCCACATACAGAGAGAGGGAGAGAGAGACTCCACATACAGAGAGAGAGAGAGTGAATGAGTGAGAGTGAGAGTTAAGAGAAAAGCTAGACGATAGATAGATAGATAATAATAATAATAATAATCTTCTGGTTACTTATATAGCGCCCGTATCTCCTCCTTCGAGGATTCACAAGCGCTTGGCTTTCTTTAGTCTACCAGAGACCATTACCCATCCCTCTTGCTCATGGGGAGATGATAACCGCCGGCTGTATCCCAGAAAAACTTTTCAATCTGAGCGGGGATTGAACGCGAGACCTTCTAGATGGGAATCAGGCACGCTATCAACTGAGCCAGCCGGACGGATAGATAGAGAGAGTGAGTGTGTGTGTGTGAGAGAGAGAGAGATAGATAGATAGATAAAGAAAGACCTATAACCTGTTGACCTCAAACTGTCCGTCTGACCCCCATATATTATAGTTACCACACAAAGACTAGAGAGGGGGGGGGGGGGGGGGGGGTAGGGTAGGGAGGGGGGGGGGTAGAGGGGTAGATAGGTGGGTGGGGAGTGGATACGTAGGTAGGTAGGTGAGTGGATAGGTAGGTGGGTAGGTGAGTGGATAGGTGAGAGGGGGTGGTGTAGGTAGGTGTGGGGTTGGTACGTAGGTAGGTGGGTAGATTGGTAGATAGGTAGGATTGTACGTGGGTAGGTAGGTAGGTGGGTGGATAGGTAGGTGAGGGGGGGGTAAGGTAGGTGGGGAGTGGATACGTAGATGGTGGATAGGTAGGTAGGTGGGTGGGTGAGTGGAAAAGTAGATTGGTGGATAGGTAGGTGAGGGGGGGGGTAGGTAGGTGGGGAGTGGATACGTAGGTAGGTGGGTGGATACGTACAGTAGGTAGGTGGGTGGATACGTACAGTAGGTAGGTGGGTGGGTAGGTAGGTGGGGAGTGGATACGTAGGTAGGTGGGTGGATACGTAGGTAGGTGGGTGGATACGTAGGTAGGTGGGGAGTGGATACGTAGGTAGGTGGGTGGATACGTACAGTAGGTAGGTGGGTGGGTAGGTAGGTGGGGAGTGGATACGTAGGTAGGTGGGTGGATACGTAGGTAGGTGGGGAGTGGATACGTAGGTAGGTGGGTGGATACGTAGGTAGGTGGGGAGTGGATACGTAGGTAGGTGGGTGGATACGTACAGTAGGTAGGTGAGTGGGTGGGTAGGTAGGTGGGGGGGGGTGGTAGGTAGGGGGGGGCGAAGGAGGGTGGGGGGTAGACAGGTAGGTGGGTGGGTAGGTAGGTCGGTGGATAGGTAGGTAGGTGGGGGTGGGTGGGGGGTGGATAGGTAGGTAGGTGGGGGTGGGTGGGTAGATAGGTGGATAGGTAGGTAGGTGGGGGTGGGTAGATAGGTAGATAGGTAGGTAGGTGGGTGGGTACGTAGATAGGTAGGTAGGTGGGTGGATAGGTAGATTACAATGTACGTGGGTAGGTAGGTGGTTGGGGTGATATTTCTTTAGTCCATACACTTTTACTTTGATAGCTATACATTTGACCACCTGCGAGTTTCAGGCTATAAGGAAGTTGGAGTTTTTGACGTTGATATTTAGCAGAATTACCAGCTAAAATACGGTTGTAGTACATTTATAAATACATACAACTAAATTCAACATAAGTTTTATCCATACAACTAAATCCATACAACTAAATCCATACAACTAAATCCATACAACTAAATTCAACATAAGTTTTATCCATTAGACATCTATTTTATTATTGTATTTCTGTTTAACCCTTTCAAGCTCCAATACGCGTTTCTTTTCTATATTTTGGCTAATAGTAGACGATTTTATTCAGATTAGTAACGGTCTATGGAAGTCAAAGGGTTGATTGAGATAGTCTTTACCCTTTTAATACCCACAGATCCTTCCTAAGCTGCCTAACATCGTCTAATGATAGCCAAAATAAACTGCTAAAACGCGTCAGAGCTTCAAGGGGTTAATACCGATGTTTACGGCTCCAACTTCCTTATAGCCAGAAACTCGCAAGTGGTCAAATATACAAAACGATATTATATGATTGAAATGATGCATTGAATTAACCATTAATCTCTTCTGTACCAGCGACGTAATTTCTATCGTATTTTATTAAGGGGGGTGACCTGCTTTTTGTTATTTCTGTCCTTTTCTCTCTTTCTCTGGCTTGTATCCATTCGGCCCCATTCAGCCAACTATTTTAAGACGTTTATCCCCATCTAGGTGTCGATTTCTTCCTGGCGAGCGATAGCGAGCTAGCATTATATGAAGAAATCCGGCTTCGCCGGAGACCTTTTTCTATCGAAAAATGTACAAATTTAGCCTGCTGTCAAACAAAAATAAAAAATATGCTGGCTCGCTACCGCTCACCAGTAAACAATTGACACCTGGATGAGGATAAACGTCTTAAAACAGTAGGCTGAATGGGGCCAAATGGATACAAGCCAGAGAAAGATAGAAAAGGACAGAACAAAAACAGGCCACCCCCCTTAAGTGAAAATCCCCCCATAATGGCTGCCCCGTAAACATGTGTAGCGTCTGATCATGATTGAACCCGGGAACCGCACGCACCAAGGTATACTACCATTAGGCCACCGGGGGTATTAATTAAGGGGAGGGCAGACCGTTTTTCTGGACCCCCTTCTCCCGCGTGTTTAGCCCCACTAGTTTTGAGATTATAAGACGTTCGACCCATTAGTTTGGCGATTTGAACACCTTTCGCCTCATTTCGTTGTCAATTTTAAGACCTTTCGTGCCAATTAGGTGTCGATTATTTCCTGGCGAGCGATAGCGAGCCTGCAATTTTAAGAGGAACCGGCCTTCGGCTGGGACATTTTTCTACCGAAAAATGTACAAATTGATATTGAAGGGGGGTCTAGGGGGTGTTTTTCTAAGCTTGATGGAGGTCTAGGGGGAAAAATGTACAAATTTATCTTGAAGGGGGGTCTAGGGGGTGTTTTTCTAAGCTTGATGGAGGTCTAGGGAGGAAACTAAAACAATATATATGAATAAATGAATTAATAGACCAAACAAACGGTCAGTCTCCCCTTAAACCCTAACCTCTTGTTACTAACAAAGGACTGGAATAATCGAGCTAATATTTCAACCGTTTGGGAGGAGTCAGCCCGCACAGGATGACGGGTGGTATAAAATTGCAATAGCTATAATGTGCATATATATATACACAGGGAGGGAGGGAGGGAGGGAGGGAGGGGGAGAGAGAGAGAGAGAGAGAGAGAGAGAGAGAGAGAGAGAGAGAGATAATTTATCCATGTATTAAACTCAAAACTAATCAATCACACACTCTCTGACGGTCTCTATAGTATTAAGGGGAGGTTTTTAGTTCGTTCCCTAGAATTCCATCAATCTTAAAATTACACCCCCTAGACTCCCTTTCAAGATAAATTTGTACATTTTTCGGTAGAAAAATGTCCCGGCTGAAAGCCGGTTCCTCTTAAATTACAGGCTCGCTATCGCTCGCCAGGATAAAATCGACACCTGAATTGCACGAAAGGTCTTAATATGGGGTGAAAGTTCTTAAAATCGCTAAACTAATGGGGCAAACGTTTTATAATATCAAAAGCAATGGGGCTAAACATGAGGGAGAAAGGGGTCAAGAAAAAAATCCGTTAAGTGGAAATCTCCCCTTAATCACTAGGGGGGGATGGGCCGGTTTTCTGGACTCCCTTCTCCCTCATGTTTAGCCCCATTAGTTTTCAGATGTTAAGATGTTTGCCCCATTAGTTAGTCGATTTTTAGACCTTTCGCCCCATTTCTTCGTCGATTTTTAGACCTTTCGTGCTATTTAGGTGTCGATTTTTTCCCTGGCGAACGATAGTGAGCCTGTAATGTTGGAAGAACCGGCCTTCGGCTGGTACATTTTTCTACCGAAAAATGTACAAATTAATTTAGAAGGGGGATCTAATGGATGTTTGTTTTAAATTTGATGGAGGTCTAGGGAGGAAACTAGACAAATAATTAATACATGCAAAAATCGCCCAAAAAGTGAACCATTATGTCTTAAAGGTTATAAGCTGCCCTTATAGTGGTGTGAAGGGTAATGGTTGTGTGGGGGTGAAAGCAAGGTCTGTCTACTCCAGTGACCTTGTGTGACCTGTTAGTGTGTGTGGGTGTGGAGTGGGTGGGTGGGTGTGTGTGGGTGGGTGGGTGTGTGTGGGTGGGTGTGTGTGGGGTGGTGAGTGTGTGTGTGTGTGTGTGTGTGACCCAAACCTGCCCTATCCTGCCCTGCCCTTTGTTGTCCTGCCGTACCCTAGCTTCCAGACCTGCCCTATCCTACCTTTGTCCTTCCCTATATTGCCCGCTACTACCCTTCCCTTTCTTAAGGGGAGACTGACCGTTTGTTTGGTCTATTAATTAATTTATTCATATATTTGTTTAGTTTCCTCCCTAGACCTCCATCAAGCTTAGAAAAACACCCCCTAGAACCCCCTTCAAGATAAATTTGTACATATTTCGGTAGAAAAATTTCCCGGCCGAAGGCCGGTTGCTCTTAAAACTGCAGGCTCGCCATCGCTCGCCAGGAACAAAATCGACACCTAAATGGCACGAAAGGTCTTAAAATTGACAACGAAATTGGGGCGAAAGGTGTTAAAATCGCCAAACTAATGGGCCGAACGTCTTATAATCTCAAAACTAGTGGGGCTAAACATTAGGGAGAAGGGGGTCCAGAAAAACGGTCTGCCTCCCCTTAACTTAACCCTATTGTTAAACAATTAAGTCAGGATAAGCCAGAGTTAAGCTTGACAGCTACAACATATGAACAGTTTATTTCTTCACTTCACAATGCGCAAAATAAATATATCCCCAAAAGAAGATTTAGATCGATACAGAACCAACCAAAATGGATGAATAATAAACTAATAGATCTTATAGGAAAAAGGAAAGGAATATATAGAAAAATTAAGAAAGGCGAAACTCACCTACTTATTTACTATCAGACTCTATCAAGACAGGTCAAAAAGGAAATTAGGACAGCAAAAAGAAATTATGAAATAAGGATAGCCAAAGACTCAAAAAATAACCCTAAAGCTTTTTACCAACTATATAAATCTAAAGTTAGAAATGTAATAGGCCCCCTTAAAACTTCGATAGGAGAAATGACTGAAAATCATTTAGAAATGTGCAGTACCGGTACATTAAATAGTCAGTTTCTATCCGTTTTCACTAATGAAAATTTGGCACAGATTCCAGAAGTCAGTAAGGTATATAGCGATAGTATAGAAAATAGGTTAAGTACGGTTACTATAAGTAGAAATGATGTGCTTAAGGAAATTGACAGACTGAAACCTCAGAAATCACCTGGTCCTGATGAGGTATATGCTAGAGTATTAAAAGAATGCAGAGATGAGTTAAGTTACCCATTAAAAAAAAATTTAAACAAGTAATTAGAAACAGGTATAGTTCCAGAAGCTTGGAAGCTTGCAAATGTAGTTCCGATCTTCAAAAAAAGTGTGATAAATCCATAGCATCAAATTATCGTCCCATTAGTCTCACTTCAATCATAGGAAAGCTACTAGAGTCAATTATTGCTAGGAAAATGAGAAACCACTTAGAAACATTTAACTTAATAAATTCTTCTCAGCATGGATTCACTCAGGGACGTTCTTGCCTTACTAATTTGCTTAGCTTTTTCTCAGAGGTATATGAAGCAGTAGATAATGACAAATCATATGATATTATATATTTAGATTTCAGTAAAGCTTTCGACAGAGTCCCTCATGAGAGATTGATGAGAAAGGTTGAGGCACATGGAATAGGAGGGGCGTTGTTACATAAATGACCTTGATTTAGGTATAACTAGTAGGATAAGTAAATTCGCAGACGATACCAAAATATGGAGACCAATAGATTCAGATAGCGACATAGTGCCTCCAAAGGGATCTAGATACCTTACACGAATGGTCAGTAAAGTGACAGATGAATTTTAACATTGACAAATGCAAGGTATTAAAGATAGGGAAGACGAATACTAATGCAAAATATAAACTAGCTAATGCTGAATTAGAAAACTCAGACTGCGAGAAAGATTTGGGTGTGTTTGTTAGCAACGATTTGAAACCTAGAAAACAGTGTATAAGCGTACGTAACAAGGCAAACAGGATTCTGGGGTTCATCTCAAGGAGTGTGAGTAACAGAACTGCCGATGTTATCTTGAAACTTTACTTGTCATTAGTGAGACCTCATATGGATTATGCTGTCCAATTTTGGTGTCCTTATTACAGAATGGATATAGATTCCTTGGAGAGAGTACAGCGAAGAATGACAAAAATGATTCATAATATTAGAAATCTACCATATGAAGAAAGGTTGAACAAATTAGGCTTACATTGGTTAGAAAGAGGCAGAGTTAGAGGGGATATGATAGAAGTGTTCAAGTGGTTCAGTGGGGTAAATAAAGGAGACATGAAAAATGTACTGAAGCTCAGTGATAGCGAAAGAACTCGAACAAATGGTTATAAATTAGATAAATTTCGTTTCAGAAAAGATATAGGCAAATATTGGTTTGGTAACAGAGTTGTAGATGGGTGGAATAGGCTACCAAGTGATATAGTGGGATCAAGAACGATAGGGAGCTTTAAGATATAATTAGATAGGCATATGGACGAGATGGGTTGGGTGTGAGGGGGATCTACCAGGTGTGGGCCAATCGGCGCTCAGCAGACCCCCGTAATCTTGTGTTAATCTCTGACCGTTTTGGTGGGGTCAGTACTCAAGGTATTAGTGAATTGGGCCTTGTAATTGGGGTTGGGTGTGATAGGGATCTGCCTTGTATCGGTCGATCGGCTTTTTGCAGACTCCCATTTTCTTATGTTCTTATGTTAACTTGCATACCCCCGCTCTGTCCTGTCCTACCCTAGCCTCCAAACCTGCCCCTAACCTACTGTGGCCTTTCCCCCTGTATTGCTCTGACCTACCCTTCCGTTTCTAGGCTTGCACGGCCCTATCCTGTCCAACTATATGCTGTACTGTTTTATGCTAGCCTGGCCTGTCTTATGATGCCTTACCCTGTCCTACCCTGCCCTGTTCTGTCCAGCCCTCCAGACCTACACTACCCTGTCCTGTCCCCTATCCACCCATAACGAGGGGCGTCGCGCTCCTTGGTGCCGCTAGAAGAGTGGCGAACACATCAAAAGGTATCAAAAGGTAAGGTACTATACCCTACCCTACTAACCCAACCCTACCTTACCCCACTCCACCCTACCCTACCCCACCCCACCCCACCCCACCCTACCCTACCCTACCCTACCTCTAACCCAACCCACCCCACCCAAGCCAACCCTACCTTACCCTACCCCATCCCACCCCATCCTATCCTGTCCTACATCTAAATGGTCCATCTAATATGTACATCTAATATGTACATCTAATATGTCCATCTAAATGGACCAATGTAAGTAGCGGGGTACCCCAGGGATCGGTACTAGGACCAATTATCTTTCTAATTTACATCAACGACATAGATGAGGGTCTCACCTGTACAGTCTCAAAATTTGCTGACGATACAAAAATTGCAAATAGCGTACTCTCAAAAGATCAAGTTGACGATATGCAACACAATCTAGATAAATTGTCACATTGGGCCCAAATTTGGCAAATGAGTTTCAATGCGGATAAATGTAAAGTACTACATATCGGATACCTAAATGAGAAAGCAAACTATTCGATGAATGGCACTCAGCTTAAGAATGTAAACAGAGAAACCGATCTGGGAGTAACAATATCGAGTAACCTAAAACCGAGTCAACAATGTTCAGAAGTTGTTAAGAAGGCAAACAAAATAATTGGCTTTATAGGCAGGTCATTTGAGCATAAATCCAAAGACGTAATCCTAACCCTTTACAATTCCTTAGTCCGCCCTCTTCTGGAATACTGCGTTCAATGCTGGTGCCCTTATTACCAAAAAGACATAAACAAGCTAGAACGAGTTCAACGTAGAGTTACCAAAATGATACCTAGCCTAAAGAACAAACCATACGAAGAGCGTCTTAGAGAATTAAATCTATTTCCTTTAACCCAGCGCAGATTAAGAGGTGACTTAATTCAAGTGTTCAAAATCATCAAAGGCATCGACAATATGAACTGTAGTAAGTACTTCACTATCGACCACTCTAATTACACGCGGGGAAACGGTTGCAAAATTATTGGTAAATCTTTTAACTCACACGAATCTAAGAACTCTCCCTTCAATCGAGTTGTCAACTTGTGGAATGGGCTTCCCCGAGACGTTATAGACTGCAGCACCATTGATTCATTTAAATTCCGCCTAGACAAATATCTCGCATCAAACCCGCGTCTGACTGCGTTTGTAAATGAATAACTTTATTTTATCCTCCCCTCAGTTACTAACCCATATGTCCCCTACTAACTTCCTAGTCCTGCCACGTTAGTGGCAGGGCAGTAGTTCCCTTTCCAATGTTCCCTTACCCACTCTAAACCACTGTTTGGACACTTGATCCTCAGTGTTTTGGAGGACAAGCAGCCTAGAAGGGTCACTAGATCTGTTGTTGCTTGATTTCCTTTGTACTCCTTTGTACCCTAGCCCACCCTACCCTAACCCACCACACCCTACCTTTCTCTCTTCACTCCTCTCCAACAGAACTTTATCACCCTCCTCAGTCTTCTAACAACAACAACAACAGAAGCGACAGGGGGCGCTAATGGAAAAACCGCGCCACATAAATCTGTAGTATGGTTAAGGGGAGGTTTTTAGTTTGTTCCCTAGACCTCCATCAAACTTAAAATGACACCTCCTTGACCCCCTTTCAAGATCAATTTGTACGTTTTGCGGTAGAAAAATGTCCTAAATTACAGGCTCGCTATTGTTCGCCAGGAAAAAATAAGACACCTAAATGGCACGAAAGGTCTTACAATTGACGGAAATAGGGTGAATGTTCCTAAAATCGCCAAACTAATGGGGCGAACGTCTTAAAATCTCAAAAGGCTAAACATGAGGGAGAAAGGGGCCAAGAAAAAAATCCCTCAAGTGGAAATCTCCCCTTAACTCCCGCTTACCTGCGCTCACAAAGGAATAGCCTCTTCTGTGTCAATATTAAGACCTTTCGCGCCACTTGGGTATTGAGATCTTCCTGGCGAGCGATAGCGAGCCTGTATTTTAGGAGGTACCGCCTTCGGCCGTGACATTTGTCTACCGAAAAATGTACAAATTGATCTCGAAGGGGGCGGGGGGGGGGGGGGGGGGTCTTTGGGATGGTGTTTCTTTAACCCTTTGAGTACCAGCGACGTGTGTTATATTGTATTCTAGCTATCCGGTATATTTTGACCATATTATGCAGCTTAGGAAGGATCTGTGGTAGTTAATAGGGTGGGTTGAGATAGTTTGAAGTCTTATAACTGCCAGAGGTCCTTCCTAAGCTGAATAAAATCGTCTAATAGTTGCCAGAATATGATGAAAAGGACGTCGCCGGTACTGAAGGGGTTAAGCTTGATGGAGGTCTAGGGAACAAACTGAAACACGTAGGTACCGTGTACCAGTAATATAGTGAAACACAAATATCAACAATTAAAATAACGTCCCCCTGGCTTGTATCCATTCGGCCCCATTCACCCTACTGTTTTAAGACGTTTATCCCCATCCAGGTGTCAATTTTATACTGGTGAGCGGTAGCGAGCCAGCATATTTTTTATTTTTGTTTGACAGCAGGCTAAATTTGTACATTTTTCGATAGAAATATGTCTCCGGCGAAGCCGGATATCTTCATATAATGCTGGCTCGCTATCGCTCGCCAGGAAGAAATCGACACCTAGATGGGGATAAACGTCTTAAAATAGTTGTCTGAATGGGGCCGAATGGATACAAAGCCAGAGAAAGAAAGAAAAGGACAGAAATAACAAAACGCAGGTCTTAAATGAGACAGACTATCTCAATTAACCCTTTTAGCTATAGTCTATTCGCTGTAAGTAGGCGAGAAATCATGACCTCTAACCTCTGTAACTCAAAAAGGGCTAGAGCAAATTGGCTGTAAACTTCCACATCTATGCCTTGGCTGACTCTTCCCAAATGGTAGAAATAATAGCTGGGTTACTCTAGTCGTTCTTGAGTTACAGAGGATAGAGGTCATGATGTCTCGCCTACTTACAGCGAATAGACTGTAGTAACATCAAATATCCATCTCCCAAGCTTCATAATATCACCTACATGTAGTACAAA
>CM064538.1:1447391-1542391 GCA_032716605.1 Paralithodes platypus | reverse complement strand
CAGCTACTTCCTATTCCGGGGTCAGCACTCAGACTCATCATCGTGGATTACTACTACTACTTTGATTTTTATTTAATATTTTACATACATTATATTTTACAAACATCAGATATTACTACTCTACACCTTGCAACTTCAATCCAGTCGCCTCCCTATGCGATCCTCTGCCACTGCTGCCTCGTAGTCCACTTCTGCCACCGTCGCTAGTTGTGGTGCAGACAGTCTTGTTCCCCGCAGGCATAGTAGTGCTGATCTGAGCATTGAGAAAGATAGACGGCACCTCATCCAGACTACAACGTGGCTCCTGGGCTGTTGTTTCTTCTCTGCGATGATCTCCGCAAGCCTTGAATAGAAGCACTGGGCCTTGGGTCCCATCCCTCCAGATGTGGTGAAGACTAGTGGGGTAAAGCTGCCTTGTTCGATATTTAAGATCCGTTCCCCATATGGCCTGACCTACTCTTGTTGATTCCTCTTGTGTGCAGCATCCAGAGACATCTCGCTGTAGCTATGGGCCATTGGGTCAAATACTCTAATGTCAAAGAACGCTCGCTGTGCACTTGTCCAAAAACCTCTTGCACTAACGTCCACTCGTGCTTGATTGGATGTGTTGGCCGTCCTGTTCTGCAAGATCTCTTCATCCAAGGGAATGAGTGATGGTTCACGCACCACATCTCGACCCACCTCCCTGAGCATGTTCGCCGTTACATCTCTTACTTCATCGTGCCTGATGCTGATGAATCCTCCTTTCTTACATATCATGGAGTGGTCTGCATCGTTGTTGGTTCCACAAGCGCATCGATCGGGCAGTTCTTCAATCGGCCAACCATACCTCAGTGCAATAGCATCATTAAATTTTTGTTTGTTGAGATTGAAGCCTTTTACCTTGATTGGTAGTGTTGTCAGCCAATTTGAAGCACCTTTTTCTTGTGCTATTTGTATTTTTCTTGTTAGTCTCCAGGAAAGTTGTCCCATCAATTGTGCCAGGTAATTTTTTCTGTGATTTTTGCCTCTCTGACGTGATGGTCTTTCTGATGTTCTAGATGTCCGCCTGGTCCACTTCACCGTCAGAATCTTGTGCTACGATACGGTTAGTGAGAGATCCTGTTATCTTTACCGAGTTCAGGTATTCCGTTGTCGCCGTCCTCACCAGGTTGATAATTCCCAGCCCTCCCAACCTAGAAGGCAGTGCGAGCAACTCCCTCTCTTTATCACTCGGTGTGTGCGACTTTGCCCACGCTGGGATGAGTTTGTCTCTGATGGCATCTTCCAGCGGTTGAAGTAATGCGCTCACATTTGGAACGGATCGCATCAAGTACGTCCAGCGATGTTTGACCCCATATGTGAATGCCGAATACGCAGCCTGTGGTTCCGTCTTTGCAATATTGGCCAGTTTTCAATTTATTTTACCCACTCCCTGACCTTCTCCTCAATGTATTGGTTCTTGAACTCTTCCGTGCCGATCACCGCCCCAAGATGACGCTGTCCGTCCTTTGTTACGACCACTTCACTACCGCTGAAAGCTTCTACAGCACTTTCATAACGTCTTCTTCTTCTTCGTCTTCTTCTTTTTCTTCGTCTTCTTCGATTTCGTCTTCTTCTTCGTCTTCTTCTTATTCATCTTCTTCTTCGTCTTCTTCTGTCTTCTTCGTCTTCGTCTTCTTCTTGTAGTAGTATTAGTAGCAGTAATTTATATTTTAACGGCAATTTAAGGGATGACTTCTCTCAATGTTCATATCTAGTTTTTTATATATTTCATCTCTATATATATATCAGAAACCTTATTTATTCCCGCGCACCCCCCTCCTCCTTACCCCTCCACCCCCCCCCCCCCTCATTATAGCCTTTTAGCCACCCTAACAGATAATTCCACAAAATACGACCCATTTGGAAGTTCCTAATTATAGACTCCCTGAAAATATTAATCGTAAATACAGTCAGATCCTGTTATTAAATACACGCCTGATATCCATCTATATGATAATGTGGTGGTTTAGGTGTGGGGGAGGTCTGCATACTCTCTCTCTCTCTCTCTCTCTCTCTCTCTATATATATATATATATATATATATATATACATATATATATATCTATCTATCTATCTATCTATCTATCTATCTATCTCTATCTCTCTCTCTCTCTCTCTCTCTCTCTCTCTCTCTCCCTTCTCTCTCTCTCTCTCTCTCTCTCTCTCTCTCTCTCTCTCTCTCTCTCTCTCTCTCTCTCTCTCTCTCTCTCTCTCTCTCTCTCTCTCTCTCTCTCTCTCTCTCTCGCGCTCTCTCTCGCGCTCTCTCTCGCGCTCTCTCTCTCTCTCTCTCTCGCTCTCTCTCTCTCTCTCTCTCTCGCGCTCTCTCTCTCTCTCTCTCGCTCTGTCTGTCTGTCTGTCTACTCCTAGACGGACTTCGACCACCAACAGTAAGGACGAATGTCTATGCTTTAATCCATTTCACCACGGCGTGATAAAGGAAACTTAACCTTTTCCTATTTATATTAATAAATTTTCGTGTAGAGATCTTCTGTCCGTATTTGGTAGTATTATATTGCTTTCTAGCCACTGAACTTCTTTCTTGCACTATATCACTTCTTGTAGCTAAGTTAAACAATGTGGGCCCTTTACGAGGCTCTGTCCTATAACAGTCAATTCTAAACAGTCTTAACCCATTCGGTACCGGTGACGTCTTCTTATCTCTATTCTGGCTACTATTAGATGGTTTTATTCAGTTTCAAAAGGGCCTCTAGCAATTAACAGACTTTGAACTATCTCATTTAACACTTAATATTTATTACCACAGTTCCTTCTTAAACTGCACAAAATCCTCTAAATATAGCTAGAACAACAATAAAAAGACGACGCTGTTACAAAAGAGGTTAAACATTGTACATCCCAAGGCGCCAGAGGTCACCTATTTTCCCTACATGATTGAGTCAATGTTATTAGGATGGTGAGCACTGCTCAGCATTTAAATAAGTTATGTATATTTTTCTTTAAATTCAATAGGAAACATAGGATACCACCAAGTTCTTCTGCCTGCAGTTGGGTTAAATATATGGAGTGAAGTCTTGATAAGTAATGGAGACGTGATGGGCTGGGTGTGATGGGAATCTGCCTTGCGTGGACCAGTCGGACTACTGCAGACTTCCCATTTTCTTATGTTCTATTATGCCAGAACCATAAGACACCACTGGACCACAGTATCGAACTAATCACCGCCTCAGAAGACTACCAAGATCTGTCTAATGACCTGCGTCCGGGATCAACAAAATAACGCAATACAAGACGGCACTAATTGTGTTGGTATAATTTTGACTCCCCCTTCTATACTGTATGTTTGATTGGCTATTATTTATACAACCACATCGGGTCTATTGGCCGGATCCTATCCATCATCATTCCCACACGAACCTGGTCCAATGTTGCATCACTTTGAACAATCCTCCTTGCAAAGCCAAGGTCAATCAGCCTACTATGGTATTGACCTTTACTGCCCCCAATAATAACATTATACCAATGTATATCATTATGAGTATATCCAGCTAGGTGTAGTTCATGGACCATGCGGTGAATATTCCTACCGACACTATAAATATCATTATAATTGGCATACCTGCTCCAGCTGAACAGTGTGGGTCCTCGGCAGTACTCCATAATTAACACTTTACCATCATCACTGACGGCTTTAAGTGCCGGTGCCCCTCCAGCACCGTTAACAGCATATAGTATTTCAGCCTCATTGACCATAGACCTGCCACTAATCTTCATGCACGCGTCCTCACCCAAATACTTTACTAGCATGGCCTTACCATTCATCCCTTGCCCCAAATATTTAATAATCTTAGCATCACCAATTATTTTATCTCGCTGACGCATTAGTTTGTCCAATCCGGATAGTGTTTTAATGGTGTTGCTTAAACACCTAACACAAGTTTTGGCAATGGTTGGTGCATTGCGGATTCCCCATGTACCCACGGTACGAAGAACCATTGGCAGCATACTGTATTAATTAATTCCTAAAGCTTTTCCTTTTCGTAAAATACTGTATATAAAGTTTAGATAAATGTTATGTATTCAGAATAGGAACACAACATATAATATAACCAGTAAAGTCTAGAGCGCAGTAAAGTACGTCTTATCAATACCAATCTCTTTTTAAAACTGCTACCAACATGTTTAGGCCGACCTATATAGTTGCTGCGTTAAATGTAGAGATGTGTTTACGAATATATTCTAATGCTCTACCTTGACTAAATTGGTATAGAAATGTTCTATAAAATATTTCCTGGTAACTTGTCTTATACTAAACTATACTAAATTATACTAAAGCCATCTAAAGCGAAAAAGACATATTTATTAAATATGGTATACATATTATAAAAATGTTACCCTTTAAATAAAGTTTTCTATCAATAATTGAGTACCGGGTAATAGAAAATGAATTTATAAGGTAAACATAGGTAATTTTGTACAATGCTACCATACACATACACACGCACTCCGTTACAGTATCATATAAAGCAAATCATAAATACACACCCTTTCAGTAACAACTTTATCCAGAGTGTTGGGGCTTGGGTAAAACAGGAGAGTATGAGCGCAGAGCCTACAATTTGCTGTACATCAGCTACAAAACTATTTAATGGAAAAAAGTTCCATCCAAAAATCAGTCCAGGTAGTTATAATTGCATATCGAATAACATAAAGGGGTCCACGAACTGTTATAAGCGACTGTACTAAAGTTGACAACATCCATGGTCTTGTACGGTCGCGCTAATAAGTCATGTCCCAGCTGTCATTACGTTTGGCTCGCTCTGTGTTGTATTAATGTCTATCAGATGTTGATTAGGGGGGGTAAGTGTAGGAACATGTTTGTATATTTCAATCGATATGAAGAAATGAAGCTTAGATATTGCTGATACCAATTATTGATCAAAACATACTTGGTGCCGAGACATGACTTATTAGCGCGATTGTACCAACGAAATAAGTCAATCATACGAATCGGGACAAAAACCTGCTCGTCTTCTAGTTGCAAATTTACCCCTTTCAGTACCAGTGATGAGTTTTTTTAATTGGTTTCAGCTATTTTTGTCTACGAGTTTATGCAGCTTAAGCACGATATGTGGGAGTTCAAAGGGATAAATGAGAGTGTTAGTGGTCTTTTAAGGAGAGGGGAACTCCTACTTGGTGGTTTGAGTCCGGCTGGGAGTATATAAACATTTAGTAACTCACCGTCTTTTTGTGAGATATACTTGATATCTATCTATCTATCTATCTAACTGTCTGTCTATCTATTTGTCTCTCTCTCTCTATCTATCTATCTATCTAACTGTGTCTGTCTGTCTATCTATTTGTCTCTCTCTCTATCTATCTATATCTATCTATCTAACTGTGTCTGTCTGTCTATCTATTTGTCTCTCTCTCTATCTATCTCTATCTATCTATCTATCTAACTGTGTCTGTCTGTCTATCTATTTGTCTCTCTATCTATCTATCTAGCTAACTGTCTGTCTATCTGTTTGTCTCTCTCTATCTATCTAACTGTCTGTCTGTCTGTATCTATTTGTCTCTATCTATCTAACTGTCTGTCTGTCTGTCTATCTATTTGTCTCTATCTATCTAACTGTATGTCTGTCTGTCTATCTATTTGTCTCTCTCTATCTATCTAACTGTCTGTCTGTCTGTCTATCTATTTGTCTATCTATCTATCTAACTGTCTGTCTGTCTGTATCTATTTGTCTCTCTCTATCTATCTAACTGTCTGTCTGTCTGTCTATCTATTTGTCTCTCTATCTATCTAACTGTATGTCTGTCTGTATCTATTTGTCTCTCTATCTATCTAACTGTCTGTCTGTCTGTCTATCTATTTGTCTCTCTCTATCTATCTAACTGTCTGTCTGTCTATCTATTTGTCTCTCTATCTATCTAACTGTCTGTCTGTCTGTCTGTCTATCTATTTGTCTCTATCTATCTATCTAACTGTCTGTCTGTCTGTATCTATTTGTCTCTCTCTATCTATCTAACTGTCTGTCTGTATCTATTTGTCTCTCTCTATCTATCTAACTGTCTGTCTGTCTGTCTGTCTATCTATTTGTCTCTATCTATCTAACTGTCTGTCTGTCTGTCTGTCTATCTATTTGTCTCTCTCTATCTATCTAACTGTCTGTCTGTCTGTATCTATTTGTCTCTCTCTATCTATCTAACTGTCTGTCTGTCTGTCTATCTATTTGTCTCTCTCTATCTATCTATCTATCTATCTATCTAACTGTCTGTCTGTCTGTCTATCTATTTGTCTCTATCTATCTATCTAACTGTCTGTCTGTCTGTCTATCTATTTGTCTCTATCTATCTATCTAACTGTCTGTCTGTCTGTCTGTCTATCTATTTGCCTCTCTATCTATCTAACTGTCTGTCTGTCTGTATCTATTTGTCTCTATCTATCTAACTGTCTGTCTGTCTGTCTATCTATTTGTCTCTCTCTATCTATCTATCTAACTGTCTGTCTGTCTGTCTGTCTATCTATTTGCCTCTCTATCTATCTAACTGTCTGTCTGTCTGTATCTATTTGTCTCTATCTATCTAACTGTCTGTCTGTCTGTCTATCTATTTGTCTCTCTATCTATCTAACTGTCTGTCTGTCTGTCTATCTATTTGTCTCTATCTATCTAACTGTCTGTCTATCTATTTGTCTCTCTCTATCCATCTATCTATCTATCTAACTGTCTGTCTGTCTGTCTATCTATTTGTCTCTATCTATCTATCTAACTGTCTGTCTGTCTGTCTATCTATTTGTCTCTATCTATCTATCTATTTGTCTCTATCTATCTATCTAACTGTCTGTCTGTCTATCTATTTGTCTCTATCTATCTATCTAACTGTCTCTGTCTGTCTGTCTATCTATTTGTCTCTATCTATCTATCTAACTGTCTGTCTGTGTCTATCTATTTGTCTTTATCTATCTATCTAACTGTCTGTCTGTCTGTCTATCTATTTGTCTCTCTCTCTATCTATCTAACTGTCTGTCTGTCTGTCTATCTATTTGTCTCTATCTATCTTACAGAAACAAAGACACACTCTTGCTAACTAACGCACACATTTAATATGACATACACACACAAATGCACACATACACACACACAAATGCACACATACACACACACAAATGCACACATGCCGTACTATAAAGACACACAACACATATACTACATGTAAAGTACCGCTAATAAGTCATGTCCCAGCTGTCATTACGTTTGGCTTGCTCTGTGCTGTATTAATGTCTGTCAGATGTTGAATAGGGAGGGTAAGTGTAGGAATATGTTGGTATATCTCACTCAAGCTAATAAGTCATGTCCCAGCTGTCATTACGTTTGGCTTGCTCTGTGCTGTATTAATGTCTGTCAGATGTTGAATAGGGAGGGTAAGTGTAGGAATATGTTGGTATATCTCACTCAAGCTAATAAGTCATGTCCCAGCTGTCATTACGTTTGGCTTGCTCTGTGCTGTATTAATGTCTGTCAGATGTTGAATAGGGAGGGTAAGTGTAGGAATATGTTGGTATATCTCACTCAAGCTAATAAGTCATGTCCCAGCTGTCATTACGTTTGGCTTGCTCTGTGCTGTATTAATGTCTGTCAGATGTTGAATAGGGAGGGTAAGTGTAGGAACATGTTTGTATATTTCACTCGATATGAAGAAATGAAGCTTAGATATTGCTGATACCAATGATTGAAATAAACATACTTGGTGCCGAGACATCACTTATTAGCGCGACTGTACTTCCACACATTCTTTATAGCAGATACATCAACACATACACACACACGATAGCCGAGGGCTCTTACTCACTGTACTGCGAGTTCTGGCTCTGGTGTCGGGGGTTCGAACCCACGCGCCGGCAGGGGAAGTTTCTCTGAAGGCTATATCTGGACGGACCTGTCTCGAGGGACCCACAAACGTCTCCTGCCCACGTCCTTGGTGATATTTAACCCCTTCTGTACAGTCGCGCTAATAAGTCATGTCTCGGCACCAAGTATGTTTTGATCAATAATTGGTATCAGCAATATCTAAGCTTCATTTCTTCATATCGAGTGAAATATACAAACATGTTTGTACACTTACCCACCCTATTCAACATCTGACAGACATCATTTCAGCACAGAGCAAGCCAAACGTAATGACAGCTGGGACATGACTTATTAGCTTGAGTGAGATATACCAACATGTTCCTACACTTACCCACCCTATTCAACATCTGACAGACATCAATACAGCACAGAGCAAGCCAAACGTAATGACAGCTGGGACATGACTTATTAGCTTGAGTGAGATATACCAACATGTTCCTACACTTACCCACCCTATTCAACATCTGACAGACATCAATACAGCACAGAGCGAGCCAAACGTAATGACAGCTGGGACATGACTTATTAGCTTGAGTGAGATATACCAACATGTTCCTACACTTACCCACCCTATTCAACATCTGACAGACATCAATACAGCACAGAGCAAGCCAAACGTAATGACAGCTGGGACATGACTTATTAGCTTGAGTGAGATATACCAACATGTTCCTACACTTACCCACCCTATTCAACATCTGACAGACATCAATACAGCACAGAGCAAGCCAAACGTAATGACAGCTGGGACATGACTTATTAGCTTGAGTGAGATATACCAACATGTTCCTACACTTACCCACCCTATTCAACATCTGACAGACATCAATACAGCACAGAGCGAGCCAAACGTAATGACAGCTGGGACATGACTTATTAGCTTGAGTGAGATATACCAACATGTTCCTACACTTACCCACCCTATTCAACATCTGACAGACATCAATACAGCACAGAGCGAGCCAAACGTAATGACAGCTGGGACATGACTTATTAGCTTGAGTGAGATATACCAACATGTTCCTACACTTACCCACCCTATTCAACATCTGACAGACATCAATACAGCACAGAGCAAGCCAAACGTAATGACAGCTGGGACATGACTTATTAGCTTGAGTGAGATATACCAACATGTTCCTACACTTACCCACCCTATTCAACATCTGACAGACATCAATACAGCACACAGCGAGCCAAACGTAATGACAGGTGGAACATGACTTATTAGCGCGAGACACTAGGACAGCAGGTAGTGCCCACGAGTTAACCCCTTCTGTACCGGCGACGTCTTTTTTATTTTCTTCTAGCTATTATTAGACGATTGTATTCAGTTTATAAAGGGCCTCCAGCAGTTAACAGGCTTCCAACTACCTCACTCAACCCTTTATACCACCACAGAGCCTTCTTAAACTGCACACAATCGTCTAAATATAGCTAGAAGAAAATTAAAAGGGCGTCGCGGTACAGAAGGGGTTAATACTGTCTTCTCCAAAATGCTTAACTTCTGCATCTCAGAACTAATTTCTTCCCCGAGCTACGTCACTGTGGAACACACTTTCTTAGACAGATTTTCCTCCAATCATCAACCGACAACAGCTTAAGGGGAGGTTTCTAGTTTGTTTCCTACTCCTCCAGCAATCTTAAAATTTCACCCCCTTGACCCCCTTTCAAGATAAATTTGTACATTTTTCGGTAGAAAAATGTCCCGGCCGAAGGCCGGTTGCTCTTAAATTACAGGCTCGCTATCGCTCGCCAGGAAAATATCGACACCTAAATGGCACGAAAGGTCTTAAAAGTGACATAAATGGGGCGAAAGTTTATAAAATCGCCAAACTAATGGGGCAAACGTCTTAAAATCTCAAAAGCAATGGGGCTAGACATGAGGGAGAAAGGGGTCAAGAAAAAAGTCCCTCAAGTGGAAATCTCCCCTTAAATCCAATTGTTACAGACTCTTTATGAAAGGAAGATGCCATTAGGCACATGGACTGTGTTTGCAATAAATTATTTGTTTACATCCTTCCTTCTTTTAAATAATAATAATAATAATAATCTATCTATCTATCTATCTATTGCCTGACGCCGTGATCCCCGAAGGGGTGGCCTCGATCGAACCGCCCCCATGCACCTCTGTCCCCAGTCAGCCGACGCCCCTCCCCCCAACCAGCACCGCCTTCATCCATATACTTCCTCACTCCATCCTTCCACCTCTCGTTCGGTCTACCTCTCCCTCTCTGTCCCTCCACCTCGCTCTCGTACACCCTCTTAGTCATTCTCTCGCTTTCCATACGTTCCATATGGCCGAACCATCTCAAGTTGTTCCTTTTCACACTTTCCAGCACATCTACCTCCATAATAATAATAATAATGATAATAAATAACAAATGCTATTAGACAATGAATTTCGACAGGTGGCGCTGGAAAGCTTCCCGGCAACACCGTTACCCACAGTTGATGTTCATTAACGGGGGTGACCTTTTGTTTTTGTTTTTTTTCCTTTTCTCTCTTTCTCTGCCTTGTATCCATTTGGCCCCATTCAGCCTACTGTTTTAAGACGTTTATCCCCATCCAGGTGTCAATTGTTTACTGGTGAGCGGTAGCGAGCCAGCATATTTTTATTTTTATTTGACAGCAGGCTAAATTTGTACATTTTTCGATAGAAAAATGTCTCCGGCGAAGCCGGATTTCTTCATATAATACTGGCTCGCTATCGCTCGCCAGGAAGAAATCAACACCTAGATGGGGATAAACGTCTTAAAATAGTTGGATGAATGGGGCCGAATGGATACAAGCCAGAGAAAGAGAGAAAAGGACAGAAATAACAAAAAGCAGGTCACCCCCATTAAAGCTGTCCGAACAAAGTTGACGAAATAAAGTTGCTAGAAAAGTGCACTGCTTGTAAATACGTTTATCAGAGAGAGAGAGAGAGAGAGAGAGAGAGAGAGAGAGAGAGAGTGTGAGAGTGAGTGAGTGAGTGAGTGAGTGAGTGAGTGTGTGTTTTCAAGGATCGACCACTTGTTTTCTGATCATTTTAAACCAGAGCTTACATGTAGGATAATTCATGATGTATTTATTATCTGTGTGTAAGTAATGCGAGATGAGTCACCGGTGTATAGGAATTTACAATATGTAATTTATGTTTTCTTTATGTAATTATGTGCTGGACTGCAGTTAGTATGATATATGTAATTATGTGCTGGACTGCAGTTAGTATGATATATGTAATTATGTGCTGGACTGCAGTTAGTATGATATATGTAATTATGTGCTGGACTGCAGTTAGTATGATATATGTTATGGTTGGTATATGTTGGCGCTATAAAAGATCACTATCAAGCCCCCCACCATCTTGCCCTAACTCGCGCCGACCTAGACAAACAAACTACCATACTCGACAAAGAATCAGACCCCAGAAGACTAGCTATTTTAGAAGCTCTATATATCCAAACGCTCAACCCCAGCATCAACAACCAAACACAAGACCTTCAAATTCTTCCTTCAGGCAAGCGCTACAGGCATACTGCCCCCCTTCCTCTCGCCCTGTGCCCCCCTCCCTTACCTTTCCGCGCTCAGCACACAACTGACAACACCAACCAATCACAGCCACCCACAACCAACCACCGATAAGATTTAGTGCCCGTCTCGCGAATAGACTGCCTTCCACCAATGAACAGCCACCCCACACCCAGTAGCTCCGCCCACCTACCTATTCTTGATCCTCAAATTTTGTATAAATATGTTGCTTTGTCCTTATTCTAATCATTACCTGCCCATTCCCTGAAGATGCAAGATGTTTACTTGTGAAACGTTGGATCCACCATGAATTTTGCTAACCTGTTGTACCTCATCTCTGAACCCCAGAGGAAAATTGTTAGAACTATTGAAAGCTGTAACAATAAAATCCTGAATGCTGAAACTGCTGTTGCCTTTAACCTCGTCTGTTTAAAAGAGAATATATATATATATATATATATATATATATATATATATATAGATATATCTATAGAACAAATATTCTAATATATATAATGTTCTATAACAAAAAGGCCAAACTTTGGTATAGAGATATTGCATTTTGAAAATGGTATTTTCTTCAGTAATTCCTAATGGCCTAGCTGGCCTACTGCCTACTACACCTCCATCTTTCTGCAATTATGTTACCATGTTATTTTAAAGAAACTTTAATTCTGTAAGTTGCAAAATGATTATAGACATATTAGCTCACTTTGGAGTAGTTGGTAACTATTTGACATGGAAGAGTCCATTACAGTGATGCGGGGGAGGACACTACATAAAACCTTCAATATTATTTTAACAGTTGAAATTTGGACTTTTTGTTATATAATATGATATGCTTAGAATACCTTGTTCTATCATTTCCCAAAGTTATGCCCTTTCCTCCTGGGACACCCTGTATATATATATATATATATATATATATATATATATATATATATATATTTTTTTTTTTTTTTTTTTTTTTTGTGTGATAACTGCGACTCTATCTGGAGTTATCTTCAGGTGTGGACTCCAAAGGACTCCAGAAAGAGTCGGAACTGTTGTGTTCTTATAATAATAAATACTTTATCCGCCATGAGGGTATTGTTAGATATGCCCCTTCAGTACGAGCAACTCTTAAGGGGAGATTTCCACCTGGAGGATTTTTTTCTGAACCTCTTTCTCCCTCATGTGTTGCTTCATTGCTTGTGAGATTTAAAGACGCTTGCCCCGTTACTTTGGCGATTTTAAGAACCCTCGCCCCATTTCTGTCAATTTTAAGACCATTCGTGCCATTTAGGTGTCGATTTTTTCCTGGCGAGCGATAGCGAGCCTGTAATTTAAGGGGAACCGGCCTTCGGCCAGGACATTTTCTACCGAAAAATGTACAAATTTATCTTGAAAGGGGGTCAAGGGGGAGTAATTTTAAGCTTGATGGAAGTCTAGGGAACAAACTAAATATCTCTCCTTAACCCTATCTTGTCCGAGAGGGTATTTTGGGACCTCCCTAGTTTCGCTCCATTAGTTTGGAGATTTTAAGACGTTTTCACTTCATTATTTTGACGCTTCACCCCATTATTTTGACGCTTCACCCCATTATTTTGACGCTTCACCCCATTATTTTGACGCTTCACCCCATTCAGGTAATTATTTTTTCCTTGAGACTAATGGAACGAAACAAGGGAAGTACAAAATGCCCCCTATCGGGTCAAATAGGGTTAATTCTAGTAAGGGAAGGCGCCGGGAAGACTGAGGAGGAGGAGGAGGAGGAGGAGGAGGAGGAGGGGGGGAGGGGGGGGGGGGGGGTTGATGGGTCCTATGCCGCAGGGGAGGTGGAGAGGAGGTGGAAGCGAGAGAGAGAGAGAGAGAGAGTGTGAGTTAGAGAGAGAGAGAGAGGTTGTGTGTGAGTGACTGAGTGAGTGAGTGAGAGAGAGATAGTGTGTGTACAAAGAAGTACAAAGAAAATCAAGCAACAACAGATCTAGTGACCCTTCTAGGCTGCTTGTCCTCCAAAACACTGAGGATCAAGTGTCCGAACAGTGGTTTTAAGTGGGAAAGGGAAAATTGGAAAGGGAACTACTGCCCTGGAACTAATGTCCGTGGCAGGATTAGGAAGTTAGTAAGGGATAGAGGGGTTAGTAATATAACACAGTTTTAACCCCTTCAGACTCATATGACGCAGAGGTTGTCAGATTAGCAATAAGAAATAGTGCTCTCACTCTTATAATTACCTCTCCAAAATTAGTTTTCTGCCCACAGCTAACTCAAAGACAACTGCAGAGGTTGAAGTAACTAAACTAAAGGTTTCTAAATACCCCTGATGGTAACAAAGGCTTTAAAGTATCCCTAATAGGCTCAACACAGCTAACTCAAAGACAACTGCAGAGGTTGAAGTAACTAAACTAAAGGTTTCTAAATACCCCTGATGGTAACAAGGGCTTTAAAGTATCCCTAATAGCCTCAAAATCGCGTCATATGTCGGAGAGGGTTAAATGATCTTTCATATATCTTGGAAAAAGAGAGTACCGTCTTAGTAATACACAATATATGCAATAATTATTGATGAATTTGAGAGGATAAAATAAATGTATTCATAACAAACGCAGTCAGTCGCGGGTTTGTAAGATATTTGTCTAAGCGGAGTTTAAATGAATCAACGGTGCTGCAGTCTATAACGTCTCGGGGAAGCCCATTCCTCAAGTTGACAACTCGATTGAAGAAAACATTCTTAGATTCGTGTGAGTTAAAATATTTACCAATAATTTTGCAACCGTTTCCCCGCGTGTAATTAGATTGGTCGATAGTGAAGTACTTACTTCAGTTCATATTGACGATGCCTTTGATGATTTTGAACACTTGAATTAAGTCGCCTCTTAATCTGGGCTGGGTTAAAGGAAATAGATTTAATTCTCTAAGACGCTCCTCGTATGATTTGTTCTTTAGGCTAGGTATCATTTTGGTAACTTTACGTTGAACTCGTTCTAGCTTGTCTATCTTTTTGGTAATAAGGGCACCAGGATTGAACCAGTATTCCATGCGCTTTTAGTTTTAACAATAAACGTTTGTGGGGAACTTTGTCAAAGGCCTTTTGAAAATCAAGGTATATAATATCTACAGCTTTACTCTCATCGTAGAGGTTGAGGATATCGTGGAAGAAGTCTAAGAGGTTTGTTAAGCAGGAACATTTGTTACGAGAGTGAGAGTGGAGGGAGGAGAGGAGGAGGAGGAAAAGGTGAAAGAGAGGAGGAGGAGGAGGAGGCTGACTAGTAACATGGGAGGACAATGACACGGAAGAAAACAAGATATATATGACGTTAAGGACACATATAGAAGGCGCTAGCAAGAAGATCAAATAACATACCCTAAAGACACGGACGGAAGAAAGGAAGACGATACAAAGCTATAACTGAGAAATATAGAGAACACACCGAAGAAACAAAACTAACATAAAAAAAATTAAACGGAATACAGCTTAAATAATACACTAGCAGAGAAATGTATAAAAGGCGCAAGAAACAAGATTGATATAACAAAGATTGTGCAAAAGAAATATTAGAATAAAACATAATCAGGTGAATATAGAAATGGCGCTAAGTATAGGAAAATGTAGAAATGGCGCTAAATATAGGAAAATATAGAAATGGCGCTAAGTATAGGAAAATATATAAATAGTGCTAAATATAGGAAAATATAGAAATGGCGCTAAATATAGGAAAATATAGAAATGGCGCTAATATAGGAAAATATAGAAATGGCGCTAAATATTGGAAAATATAGAAATGGCGCTCAATATAGGAAAATATAGAAATGGCGCTCAATATAGGAAAATATAGAAATGGTGCTAAATATATGAAAATATAGAAATGGCGCTAAATATAGGAAAATATAGAAATGGCGCTAAATATAGGAAAATATAGAAATGGCGCTAAATATAGGAAAATATAGAAATGGCGCTAGATATAGGAAATATAGAAATGGCGCTAAATATAGGGAAATATAGAAATGGCGCTAAATATAGGAAAATATAGAAATGGCGCTCAATATAGGAAAATATAGAAATGGCGCTCAATATAGGAAAATATAGAAATGGCGCTAAATATAGGAAAATATAGAAATGGCGCTCAATATAGTAAAACATAGAAATAGCGCTCAATATAGGAAAATATAGAAATGGCGCTAAATATAGGAAAATATAGAAATGGTGCTAAATATAGGAAAATATAGAAATGGCGCTAAATATAGGAAAGTATAGAAATGGCGCTAAATATAGAAATGGCACTAAATATAGGAAAATATAGAAATGGCGCTCAATATAGGAACATATAGAAATGGCGCTAACTATAGGAAAATATAGAAATGGCGCTAAATATAGGAAAATATAGAAATGGCACTCAATATAGGAAAATATAGAAATGGCGCTCAATATAGGAACATATAGAAATGGCGCTAACTATAGGAAAATATAGAAATGGCGCTAAATATAGGAAAATATAGAAATGGCGCTAACTATAGGAAAATATAGAAATGGCGCTAAATATAGAAAAATATAGAAATGGCGCTAAATATAGGAAAATATAGAAATGGCGCTAAATATAGAAATGGCGCTAAATATAGGAAAATATAGAAATGGCGCTAAATATAGGAAAATATAGAAATGGCGCTAAATATAGGAAAATATAGAAATGGCGCTAAATATAGAAATGGCGCTAAATATAGGAAAATATAGAAATGGCGCTAAATATAGGAAAATATAGAAATGGCGCTAAATATAGGAAAATATAGAAATGGCGCTAAATATAGGAAAATATAGAAATGGCGCTAAATATAGGAAAATATAGAAATGGCGCTAAATATATGAAAATATAGAAATGGCGCTAAATATAGGAAAATATAGAAATGGCGCTAAATATAGAAAAATATAGAAATGGCGCTAAATATAGAAAAATATAGAAATGGCGCTAAATATAGAAAAATATAGAAATGGCGCTAAATATAGGAAAATATAGAAATGGCGCTAAATATAGAAAAATATAGAAATGGCGCTAAATATAGGAAAATATAGAAATGGCGCTAAATATAGGAAAATATAGAAATGGCGCTAAATATAGGAAAATATAAAAATGGCGCTAAATATAGGAAAATATAGAAATGGCGCTAAATATAGGAAAATATCAACCAAAAGGAAACTCGGGATAAATTAGAATAAATCTCTATAACTGAGAAATATGGAAGAGGCGCTAATGGCAGGAGAATGATAGCAAATATGACACAAAAGAAAGCAAAAATCATAAAACATTAGCATGATAATAATATACAAAAGGCTATAAAGAATGACATAAGAAAATAGTTATAGAGTAGGTATATAATTACACACACACACACACATACACATACACACAAACAGTTTATCGCTCTCTCTCTCTCTCACACAAACACACACCATACTTTCCCAATACGTCAAGGAGATACAAACTAATGTTTTATTAGTGTATAGCATTGGCCAATTGACAATCAGACAATCACTCTGTATTAACTTCAAGGAAATGAAAGAGAGAGAAAGAGTGTGTGGGTGAGAGTGAGTGTGTGTGAATGAGAGAGAGTGAGAGTAAGCAAGTGTGAGAGTGAGTGTATGTGTGAATGAGAGAGTGAGAGTGTGTGAGATAGAGACTGAGAGTAAATGTGTGAGTGTGTGGGTGAAAGAGAGAGGGAGAGAGAGGCGGGGTCGAGAGAGAGACTAAGGAAGTGTAGGAGCCAAAGGTGCGGTATATAAAAAGGTTAATTACCGGTTATTATAATACTGTGGTGATGGGAGCCTGGGAGAGACAATAATAAGGTGGGTGATGGTGATGGAGAGTTGGGGAAGGTTGAGAAGGGCTGAGGCTGTACATAACTATATATATATATATATATATATATATATATATATATATATATATATATATATATACCGTCCTGGTGGTGTAATAGTTAAGGTGGTAAAAATCTGTTTGTGATGACCCAGGTTCGAACCCCGGTGGATCACATATATACTTTAATTGATTTCATTGGGGGTGTTTGGTGTTGTGGTGAAATTTATAATATATATATATATATATATATATATATATATATATATATATATATATATATATATATAACTCTTTAGAAATATTTACTCCTTGAAGATACAATACGCATTTATTTTTTATTTATTTCTGGCTGTTATTAGACGATTTTATTCAGATTAGAAATGGCACATGGAAGTCAGAGGGTTGATTGGGATAGTCTGCACCCTTTTAATTCTCACAGATCCTTCCTAAACTATAAATTCGTCTAATGAGAGCCAAAATATACTGTTAAAATGCGTCACGATCTTCAAAGGGTTACCACAATCGCAGGGTCAATATCCAAGCAATAGTCTATTGTCGAAGTTAAAGGGAGGCAGACCGATTTTCTGGACCCCCTTCTCCCTAATGTTTAGCCCCACTAGTTTTGAGATTATAAGACGTTCGGCGCATTAGTTTGGCGATTTTAACACCTTTCGCCCCATTTCGTTGTCAATTTTAAGACCTTTCGTGCCATTTAGGTGTCGATTGTTTCCTGGTGAGCGAAAGCGAACCTGCAATTTTAAGAAAAACCGGCCTTCGGCCGAGACATTTTTCTACCGAAAAATGTACAGATTTATCTTAAAGAGGGGGTGTTTTTCTAAGCTTGATGGAGGTCTAGGGAGGAAACTAAACACATATATGAATACATTAATTAATAGACCAAACAAACGGCCAGGGTAACGAAAATATACATGTTATCAGAGGAGCTGCTTAACCCTTTGAAGATTATGACGCATTTTGACAGTTTATTCTGGCTACCTATATACGATTTTATACAGTTTAGGAAGCATCTGTGGGAATGATAAGGGTAAAGACTATATTTAATTAACCCTCTAACTTCCATAATATACCATTCCTAATCTGTATAACATATAATGATGGCCAGAATAAACTGTGAAAATGCGTCAGTAATAATCGTCAAGTTAATCTCCGCTATCAATGTAATCCTCGCATAGTTAACCCCTTTAGCACCATGACGCATGTTTACCTTGGAGTCCGGCTAATAATAGACGATTTCTGTGCAACTTAAGGGGAGGTTTTTAGTTTGGTCCCTAGATATCCATCAAGCTTAAGATTACACCCCCTTGAGCCCCTTTCAAGATAAATTTGTACATTTTTCGGTAGAAAAATTTCCCGGCTGAAAGCCGGTTCCTCTTAAATTACAGGCTCGCTATCGCTCGCCAGGATAAAATCGACACCTAAATGGCACGACAGGTTTTAAAATTGACAGAAATGGGTGGAAAATTCTTAAAATCGTCAAAATAATGGGGCGAACGTCTTAAAATTAGAAAACGTATGGGGCTAAAGATTTGGGAGAAAGGAGTCAAGAAAAAAATCCCTCAAGTGGAAATCTCCCCTTAAGAAGAACCTATGTTATTCAGAGGGTGTAATGAGATAGTATTTACCCCTTTGAGTCCCAGAGGTAGATTATAAGCTAGAGAAAATCGTCTAATGGTAACCAGAATGCAATGGAAATTGCGTCATCATGCTGAAGAAGTTAACAGGGCAATTAACCCTCTCCGACATATGACGCGATTTTGAGCCTACTGGGGATCCTTTAAAGCCTTTGTTACCATCAGGGGTATTTAGAAACCTTTAGTTTAGTTACTTCAACCTCTGCAGTTGTCTTTGAGTTAGCTGTGTTGAGCCTATTGGGGATACTTTAAAGCCTTTGTTACCATCAGGGGTATTTAGAAACCTTTAGTTTAGTTACTTCAACCTCTGCAGTTGTCTTTGAGTTAGCTGTGTTGAGCCTATTGGGGATACTTTAAAGCCTTTGTTACCATCAGGGGTATTTAGAAACCTTTAGTTTAGTTACTTCAACCTCTGCAGTTGTCTTTGAGTTAGCTGTGTTGAGCCTATTGGGGATACTTTAAAGCCTTTGTTACCATCAGGGGTATTTAGAAACCTTTAGTTTAGTTACTTCAACCTCTGCAGTTGTCTTTGAGTTAGCTGTGTTGAGCCTATTGGGGATACTTTAAAGCCTTTGTTACCATCAGGGGTATTTAGAAACCTTTAGTTTAGTTACTTCAACCTCTGCAGTTGTCTTTGAGTTAGCTGTGTTGAGCCTATTGGGGATACTTTAAAGCCTTTGTTACCATCGGGGGTATTTAGAAACCTTTAGTTTAGTTACTTCAACCTCTGCAGTTGTCTTTGAGTTAGCTGTGTTGAGCCTATTGGGGATACTTTAAAGCCTTTGTTACCATCAGGGGTATTTAGAAACCTTTAGTTTAGTTACTTCAACCTCTGCAGTTGTCTTTGAGTTAGCTGTGGGCAGAAAACTAATTTTGGAGAGGTAATTATAAGAGTGAGAGAACTCTATTTCTTATTGCTAATCTGGCAACCTCTGCGTCATAAATGCGTGAAAGGGTTAACACCTTTTATCAGAGGAGTTTCTTAGCCCTTTGAACATTTTGACAATTTATTCTGGCTTCTTGAAAATCGGTGCATAACTTTGTGAGCTATCTTGTTTACAGACGGACAGACAAACACAAACCTCCCTCAAACTTAAGGGGGGTGACCTGCTTTTTGTTATTTCTGCCCTTTTCTCTCTTTCTCTGGCTTGTATCCATTCGGCCCCATTCAGCCAACTATTTTAAGACGTTTATCCCCATCTAGGTGTCGATTTCTTCCTGGCGAGCGATAGCGAGCCAGCATTATATGAAGAAATCCGGCTTCGCCGGCGAAATTTTTCTATCGAAAAATGTAAAAATTTAGCCTGCTGTCGAACAAAAATAAAAAATATGCTGGCTCTCTACCGCTCACCAGTAAAAAATTGACACCTGGATGGGGATAAACGTCTTAAAACAGTAGGCTGAATGGGGCCGAATGGATACAAGCCAGAGAAAGAGAGAAAAAGAGAGAAACAAGGCGGGTCACCCCCCCTTAAGGGGAACTAGGCTTAATAATTTGCTAATTCATGTATCTTTTTTATAATGTTTTTAGTTTCCTCAATAAACCTCCATCAAGCTTTAATAAACCTCCATCAAGCTTTAATAAACCTCCATCAAGCTTAAATAAACCTCCATCAAGCTTAAACAAACCTCCATCAAGCTTAAATAAATCTCCATCAAGCTTAAATAAACCTCCATCAAGCTTAAATAAACCTCCATCAAGCTTAAATAAACCTCCATCTGCTTAAATAAACCTCCATCAAGCTTAAATAAACCTCCATCAAGCTTAAATAAACCTCCATCAAGCTTAAATAAACCTCCATCAAGCTTAAATAAACCTCCATCAAGCTTAAATAAACCTCCATCAAGCTTAAATAAACCTCCATCAAGCTTAAATAAACCTCCATCAAGCTTAAATAAACCTCCATCAAGCTTAAATAAACCTCCATCAAGCTTTAATAAACCATCCATTAGATCCCCCTTCTATATTATTTTGTACATTTTTCGGTAGAAAAATGTCCCGGCTGAAGGCCTGTTCTTCCAAAATAACAGGCTCACTATCGTTCGCCAGGAACAAAATCGCCAATTAAATAGCACAAAGGGTCTTAATATTGACAAAGATATGGGATGAAAGGTCTTAAAATCGACAGACTTATGGGGCAAACATCTTAAAATCTGAAAACTAATGGGGCTAAACATGAGAGAGAAAGTGGTCCAGAAACCCGGCCCCTCTCCCCTTAACACCTAAAGAGCGGCCTAGGCGGTATATACCGGTAATATGTAGCCACCAGCGGGGTGTTTTTACCCAAAATAGGGATGTTTACGTCATCATTTTCATGCCTAAATAAGACCCAGAGCGTAAAACAAGTATCTGTCCCTGAAAGGGCATAAACAGAGCTGTCCAATGACACCACAACGATCCTTGTATGACCGCTAGTTTTCTTGCAACACGAGTGCAAAAACCATGTAATTCGATACTTTCCCCATACAATTCACTATGTAGCGAGTGTGAGAGGGTGGAGGAGGGTGGGATTCATGTCAGTTAGTCCACCGCGGTGGTCTGGAGCAGTCATACGCTCGCTACTCTCCTGCCACCACTTTCTCTCTCTCTCTCTCAGCAACATTATGTGCTGAAATTGCCACACGACTTATGTTGTGAGCCGCCGCATAGTCCAAATTTCTTTCACTCGACATATGATGCGCGCCGCCAGTTAAGGGTTAAGCTCCGTGTGTTCAGATATTTCCACTCCAATGTACGGTTCGTCACATAAGTTCTGTTCCTCTCTGTGATCTTATGCATGGAAATATAATGCCCATGATTGAATTACGAGTGAAAGATTCGTATGTAGTGATTAATTCATCTGATTAGTCAACTGATAATTAAAAGAAACCACACTTGCAATTAATTCACACTAATTTTACTCTCATACATAAGATCACGACGAGGAACAGAACTTATGTGGCCGACTGTACATCGAATTTGGCTCTCTATCAGTCTTTCAATTTGGAGGGACACTAGTTACAGAAAATCTTGGTGTTCATCTACTTCATACACATGGTAAGGACAATAGATGCACTTGGTAGTATAGATCCCGGTCCTCTGAGTAAGATGGTTGTAGGCTATAGATGTGTGATAGCCAGGAGCGGTATATTATAGTGAGACATTACCATTATCATCAGTCATCCCCTCCCCTTCATGTAGCACCACCACCACCCTCCACACCTCCACACCACCCATAGAACATTGGCCACACCGAAAATTGGTACCTTTCAAGATCAACTTACAAAACTAATTTGTCATAAAACAGGTGCTTGATCATTAGAATTAATTTCTGTATAACGAACTACACGCCAAATTCAGTTGTACCATGTTTCCTTCCATACATATAACCACAAGTGGATACAAACTCGTGTTGGCAACTCTACAGTGCGTACACATCCTACTGTATATTTACTTAGTTTGGTGCATTTTAAAACTACTACTACTACAACAACTACTACTACTAGGCTACTACTACTACTACTACTACTACTTCTTCAAAGAAACAACGACTCCTTTCCTCCTCCCCTAGGATACGGTGCCATTGAAGAAGTAATCCTACTTTCGGAGCACCGTAGCAGATGTCGACAATTCAAGCAAAGACATACATAGGCCTACACTATTGCATGTTTGATTTATGAAGAGCACTTTATAACTACTACTATTTCTACTACTTAGAAATATCAACCTTCTTTCCTCCTCCCACAGATGTGTTGCCTGAAACGGAATCGTTCTTCCACCTCTTCAACATGGTGACCTGTGATACAACTTAAAAATAACAATAACATCCTCTTCCTTTACCCCAGACTTGATATTACCTACGGAGTTCCTGTATTTTTTGTTTTTTGTATATATAGTATTGCTTGCTTATATAGCCCTATATATTTAAATATTACTAGTATTACTTATAAATAACAACCTTTTTTCTTCCTCCCCCAGATGTGCTGCTCGAAACGGAAGACTTAATCCTACCTGCCGACCTCCTAGCCACTACACACTCCGTAGCGGATGACGATGCTCCTAACAGCAGCTCCGGACGCCGTAGCAAACGCTCGGTGTTCCACCTCTTCAACATGGTGACCTGTGCTACCCGCTGCAATCCGCTGGACTACAAAGGCTACGGGTGCTATTGCGGCTTCTTGGGCTCCGGACTCGTAGTGGACGGCATCGACAAGTAAGTGAAGTCTATACCTTGTTCCCATTCACTCGCCCTGGGGCTGGATACTCAGAGCATTTACGACGCCTTATCTCCCTATGGATGCCGTATCCTAAGTCCTGACATCGTATTTCTAGCGATAATAACACTCAAAATAATGTCATAACTGGGTACTATAGTTTATGATCATCTAGTTTTCCTGAATATGAGGAAGATATGACGTCATGGCAAATAATAGAGCTGTTAATTGAGTGGTTTGTTATGCCTCTGAACCACCTTAACTTACGGCATCTTTGAGTATCCGGGCCCTGGTACAGTTCCCTGCACTTCCGCCTTATACAGGTTAATAAGTTTGTAGTGTAATTTAGCAGTTTTGGGATTCTTATTGATGTAAAAGAAAATGGCTCTGATAAAGTTGTGCTTGTCGCTACTGTATTGCCAACTAAATGCTAGATATTATAACACAAGGTGGAAGGGAAGGGAACTGTACTACACTTATTTTACTAAAACGAAAGAGTGAGATCCTAGACATGCAGCTAGAGGAGGATAGTATTCAGTTTAGGAAGGACTTGCTGGATTTGGAAAGTTAAGGGGAGATTTCCACTGGAGGGATTTTTTTCTGGACCCCGTTTTCGCTCATGTTTAACCCCATTGCTTTTGAGATTTTAAGATGTTTGCCCCATTAGTTTGGCAATTTTAATAACCTTCATCCCATTTCTGTCAATTTTAAGACCTTTCGTGCCATTTAGGTGTTGATTTTTTCCTGGCGAGCGATAGCGAGACTGTATTTTAAGAGGAACCGGCTTTCGGTCGGAACATTTTTCTACCGAAAAATTTACAAATTTATCTTGAAAGGAGGTCAAGGGGGTGTAATTTTAAGCTTGATGGAGGTCTAGGGAACAAACTAAACACCTCCCGTTAATCAAGATAGTTTTAACCCCTTGCATTCTTAGAGAGCCTTTCCAATCTGCATAAAATTGACTAATGATAGCCCGTTTATAAGGAAGAAAGGGTCATCTTAGACAAACGACTTAACCCTTTGAAGATTATGACCCACTTTGAGTCTATTATGGCTAACATTAGTTGATTTTATACAGCTTAGGAAGGATCTGTGGGAATTTAAGGGTGAAGACTATCTCAATTAACCCTCTGACTTCCATACACCGTTCCTAATCTGAATAAAATAGTCTAATAATAGCCAGCAAACAGAAAAGGAATGCCATCGTATCTTTTAAGAGGTACTACCTGCTTAAGTGTTTTTAAATCAATGCTCCTATAGAATCCTTAACCTTTTCAGTTATATATGACGCATTAGCTTTATATTATTGGCTATTGTTAAGGGGAGGATTTTAGTTAGTTCGCTAGACTTCCATTAAGCTTAACATTACAGGCCCTAGACCCCCTTTCAAGATAAATTTGTACATTTTTCGGTAGAAAAATTTCCCGGCCGAAGGCCGGTTCCTCCTAAATTACAGGCTCGCTATCGCTCGCCAGGAAAAAATCGACAACTAAATGGCACGAAAAGTCTTAACATTGACAGAAATAGGGCGAAAGTTCTTAAAATCGCCAAACTAATGGGGCGAACGTCTTAAAATTTCAAAGGCAATGGGACTAAGCAGGAGGGGAAAGGGGTCCAGAAAAAATATCCCTCAAGTGGAAATCTTCAAATCTCCCCTTAAGTTAGGAAGTACTTGTGCGAGTTACCTGAGATAGATTTAACCTCTTTGCCTCCTTCTCCCTGTTAAGCCCCTCTTGTTTTGAGATTTTAAGACGTTAACCTCATGAGTTTGGTGATTTTAAGACCCTTTGCCCCATTTCTTTGCCAATTTTAAGACCTTTCGTGCCATTTAGGTGTCGATTTTTTCCCGGTGAGCGATAGCAAGCCTTTAATTTAGGAGGACGCGGCCAAAGTCCGGGGCATTTCTTAAAAACGTACAAGTCTTGGGGCTTTTTGTTTAAGCTTGATGGAGATGTAGGATGCCAAAAACAAAACAACACATTTACCCCTTCAATCAGATCAGGTGAAGGTATTGAGGGATAAGCCTTTACAACGGCACCTCCTATCTACATTCTACTTTTCCTATTGTTCTGAAGAGTGTAGAGAGGGGAGAATACGTTGACTTCTTCTTCTTCTTATGGGGTCGGCTGGGTATTCCTACTCCAGCCAGGCCTTTGTATCGGCTTCCTCCCTTGTAAAGAAAGCTAGGGAAAGGCAAGAATAAAGACTTAAAATAGCAAGAAAGAGAGAGATAATAAAGAGAGAGATAATAAAGAGAGAGATAATAAAGAGCGAGATAATAAAAAGAGCGATAATAAAGAGATAATAAAGAGAGAGATAATAAAGAGAGATAATAAAGAGAGATAATAAAGAGAGAGATAATAAAGAGAGAGATAATAAAGAGAGAGATAATAAAGAGAGAGATAATAAAAAGAGAGATAATAAAGAGAGAGCTAATAAAAAGAGAGAGATAAGAAAGGAGAGATAATAAAGAAGTAGGATAAATTTGAAAGAAACAGCTTAAGGGGAGGCAGACCGTTTTTCTGGACCCCCTTCTCCCTAATGTTTAGCCCCACTAGTTTTGAGAGTATAAGACATTCGGCCCATTAGTTTGGCGATTTTAACACCTTTTGCCCCATTTCGTTGTCAATTTTAAGACCTTTCGTGCCATTTAGGTGTCGATTATTTCCTGGTGAGCGATAGCGAGCCTGCAATTTTAAGAGGAATCGGCCTTCGGCCAGGAAATTTTTCTACCGAAAAATGTACAAATTTATCTTGAAGGGGGGTCTAGGGGGTGTTTTTCTAAGCTTGATGGAGGTCTAGGGAGGAAACTAAACAAATATATGAATAAATAAATTAATAGACCAAACAAACGGAAAACTCCTCTCATCCCTTACACTCTCCTCTCTCTCTCTCTCTCTCTCTCTCTCTCTCTCTCTCTCTCTCTCTCTCTCTCTCTCTCTCTCTCTCTCTTGTTATTACTCTGGCAAACACTAGACGATTTTCTTCTTCTTGGGGAGGACCTATAGGGATTAAGGAAGTAGAATCTATCTCAAGTATAAATGAATGATTCAAGTTAGAGTGGTAACCTAGGATGTCTTTGCCGTTTTGGTTAGTAGAGGTTCTTTCTGAGTTATGTGTAAACGTCGACGGGTAGCCGACATGTACTATAAGTGTTGCCATAGTACGGAACAGATTGAGGGGGGTCACCTGCTTTTTGGTATTTCTGTCCTTTTCTCTCTTTTTCTGGCTTGTATCCATTCGGCCCCATTCAGCCAACTATTTTAAGATGTTTATCCCCATCTAGGTGTCGATTTCTTCCTGGCGAGCGATAGCGAGCCAGCATTCTATGAAGAAATCCGGCTTCGCCGGAGACATTTTCCTATCGAAAAATGTAAAAATTTAGCCTGCTGTCTAACAAAAATTAAAAATATGCTGGCTCGCTACCGCTCACCAGTAAGAAATTGACACCTGGATGGGGATAAACGTCTTAAAACAGTAGGCTGAATGGGGCCAAATGGATACAAGCCAGAGAAAGATAGAAAAGGACAGAACAAAAACAGGTCACTCCCCTTAAGGCGAGATTTGTATTTATTTATACTGTATATTTATATATTTATTTATACTGTATATTTATATATTTATTTATACTGTATATTTATATATTTTGAGTATATTTAGTTTTGTTTAGTTCCTACATAGACCTACATCAAGCTTGAATAAATACCCCAAAAGCCTCTCTTTGAGATAAATTTGTGCATTTTTCGGTAGAAAAATTACCCAGCTGAAGGCTGGTTCCTCTCAAATTGCAGGTTCGTTATCGTTCGCCAGAGTGAAATAGACACTTAAATGGCCGCTGCACGAAAGGGAAAAGGTCTAGTAATTGCCAAACTAATGGGGCGAACGTCTTTGGGGCTAAGCATGAGGCAGAAGAGAGTTCAGAAACCTCTCCTTTAACAACCAAACTATCGATTATCACATATCTACAGAATATCAAAATAGATAAAAAGTGAATTAATTGTCGACCAAAATCTTAATAATTAGATATCGGATTTTTCCCGATATTTTTGGCACACATGTAGAGAGTTTCAACCCCTTGAGAATTATATTACTGTTTAACTTTTTATTCTGACTATACAAGATGTTATGCAGCTTATGAAGTATCTATGAATTACAGAGGTACACAACTCTCCGTTAATCCTGTATATAGCCTACCACAGGTCCTTCCTAAGCTCAATATTATCGTCTAATTATAGCTAGAATAAAAGAAAGAATGAACGTCCGGGAATAATGAAAAGGTTTTAAGTTCATTATCCCCTTCAGTACGAGGGTGTTATCCACATTGTATTCTAGCCGACGGTAGAAGATCTTACTCAGACTACAAGCGACCTCTGGGTGCATTCTACCGTTTTTCTGAACCCCCTTCTCCCTCATGTTTAGCCCCACTAGTTTTCAGATTATAAGACGTTCGGCCCATTGGTTTGGCGATTTTAACACCTTTCGCCCCATTTCGTTGTCAATTTTAAGACCTTTCGTGCCATTTAGGTGTCGATTTATCTTGAAGGGGGGTCTAGGGGGTGTTTTTCTAAGCTTGATGGAGGTCTAGGGAAGAAACTAAACAAATATATGAATAAAGTAATTAATAGACCAAACAAACGGCCAGTCTCCCCTTAACTGAAGAAAATCACCTTATAATACCCATGCAAGGCGTCATCATGATGGAAGGATTGTTATATTGATTTCTTATTTTTACAAGTTACTTTCCCCAACATTATTTGAGTGTCCCTCCTTCAGGTGCTGCAAGGGCCACGACTGGTGCTACGAACACGCCCGCTGCCAGGGACTAGACCATTACCTCGCACCTTACAAGTGGAAGTGTAACGGAGGGAAGCCATATTGTTGTAAGTACCCCCTGAAATTATGGTTTTCTTTGGATGACAGTATACAGAAAACGGATATTTTAAGTATAATTTTTTTTATTTTCTTCATGCATAATTTTTAATAATTGTAATACGCACACATACAATTCTACGCTCACACGGAAATACTTACGTTCTCAATATACAACTACATCGTTTGGTAAAGTGTTGGGGCTTGCATTGAAGGGTTTCATTCCGAGCTTCAGTTTTGTGTTAATAGGTCGTAAGCACTAGCGTAATTTTTTAATATTGTATCTATATTATCGCCTCTTTGAGTCAATATTTTGTATGAAGGCCTATTGTTATAGTGTTTTAATCTAGGGTATAGTTTTACTGACCTTTCGCCAGCTTCGCAGGTAGGCCTACCATCACAGACTTATATATATTTTTTTGTTTTAAGGTTTCCACCCATCTAACACAGCTACAACTATTTCTAGTATATGAAAGACTACAATATCAATAATAATAGGCGACATATAAAGAAAACAACCCCATTCAGCCCATCGACACTTTGTTTACACGACGCCCAGGGTTACATTCGTTTGTATCTAAGTTTACCGATTTTTTGTTTGCAAATAATTCTAATATGTGTAACACACTGTCTATTCTCTACTGTTCTCTTGCTGCTGTCTTCGCATTAGTTCAACTTGATTTTTACAATAATTGAATACATTTGGAAGGTTAGGTTAGGTTAGGACTTAACCTAACCTAACCAGCTGCCGTGTCTTTACAATTATTGTTATGTCAGCAATGTTCACAGCACAGAGGTGGATAAGACAAATATAGGACACACTTAATGTTACAACAAGGCAAAATATTATACAGGTCCTTGTTCGTGTTAGGGGGACCCGCAGAGGGCTGCTCTCGGGCAGCATGATATGCGGGGGTTGTGCAGGGGATTTATGAGAGGGATAGGATCGGGTCATGGATTAGGGAGATAATGAGTATACTGTATAGTGATCCTATTTCTAAAGGAATGAAGAGTGGGGCTATTAACTATGTGAGATGGGAGGTGATTCCACTCTTGGATGCTGCGGGGCAAAAATGAATGTCTGAATATGTCCGTGCTTGCCTGATATGTGTGGTATTTTAAGTTGTGGCTGCGTCTCGTAAATCGTATGTTTGTAGGGTGTAAATATGTATTTTTATCTATGTCTGCTAGATTGTTTGTGATTTTGTATAACATTTGTTGTCTGTGTATTTGTCTTCTTGTTACAAGGGGGTCTAGTTTAATGTCTTGTTTGAGCAAAGTGACTGATGTAGTATGTCTGTAATCACGTCTGATCCATCTTGCAGCTTTGTTTTGTATGGCCTCTAATTTATTGATATTGTTGTGAGTGTGTGGATCCCAGACGGTGTCGCAGTATTCTAAGTGTGGCCGAACTAGTAACAGGGAAACGTTTAACATGAGTTATATTTATACAGGAATGGCAGAAAGTATTAAATACAAATAAGAAATGACTATCACAGGAAATATAGATTTTACAAGTGAAAATCTTATATACATTACAACAAATATTGTGTAGAGGAAATCAAATGGTTAAAATAGCGCTGAACTGGACTGACAGAAAATGGTGTTTCACTCCAACTCCACAGAAATGTAATTTCAAGGGGTGACTAACCTAAGTCTTAGCAAGTAAAGCTTATGTGTAGGTAGCGTGTGGGAAATGTATGAATGTCGACAGTATATTATTATAACATAGTTCCCAATGGCATAGAGTGTCAGAAGGTATCCGAGTATATCTGTATAGGCCCAAGGATAGAATGAATGTTGATTGTATTCCAAAATGTAATTAATCTTAAACTCAAGTAGGGTCTCTAGAAGTCTTAAGATTAATATTCATGGTTTAGATTCTTGCCAGGGGTGGAAAGAATTTTAGTCAATGTACTGTCTAAGCATTAAGAGAGTAGAGGTGAAGTATCTTGTGTATATTCTTCTCGACACTTCTAGTGTTGAATTGAGCTCCGGGATTGTAGTGGAACTTCTGTCCCACAACTGCTTCTTGGCTGGTAGTGATCCTACTCAGCTGTTCGTCTGCACGGTGACTCCTAGATTTGTAGTAAGTCTGGGGTGAACAGTCTCGAACAAGTTCAGACTCCCCAGGCCAAACATAGGTCTTTTTCCCAATTAAATGAGAATCAAATTCTCCAAGTCTGCCTTGAGCCAGACTTATGACTAGGCCTTGATCACTAGTTGATTTAGCTTTCGTAGCAGCAGACAATTAAAAAGCTACCCGTCTCTAATAAGTTCCCCAAGTCTGCCGGACTTTTGGCTAAGCCTCGATCATTAGCCAGAGTAGTGTTGGTGTTTGTTGATCGCCTGTGATGGTCTTTCTTCTGGAGGCGATGTCTTGTCTGGGTCAATTTTGGGCTAGAATGGCCCAAAGGTTTCGGTCGGGGATGGTGTGTCTGGTGGTAGCCACTCGGTCATCTGAGGCTCCTGCGAGAGGTTGGCTGCGGGTTAATAGGGCGCGCGGTTGTTGGAAAAGGCTAGCGTTTGTTTCCCTCTTGCTTGGCTTCCAAGATAGCCGCCACTCTAGCTATTCTGTGTGGGCTTCTTCGCTGCAGCATCTTAACAATAAAAAACAAACAAACAAACATTTGTTCTGGTTTGATTTGTAGTTTATGACAAAGTTTTTCTTATTTTCATCAACAAGACTTGGTTCTGGTTCGATCATGACACCTCCATCACTAAAAATTAAGGGTATGAAAAAAGTATAATAGTAATTTGGTAGATTACTATGGACACTTTAATTACCTTTTTCATACCAATGATTTTGTTTACAGTGTGACGTGTGACTTGACTACAAGTCTACTTCCAAGACAGTCAAAACAAAAATGGCACTGCTTCATGACTGGAATACAAAAGAACTTTGATAATGAAAACTTTCTTCATGATCATATAAGTTCACAAATGCAATATCATCAGGTACAGTAAAGAGCATACATAGCGACGCACTCATTTGAATAAGTATCGAAAGTAAACGAGACAATACAATACGACATTATAGCCCAGATGCTTCAGAACTTGGCTGTAAAGGTTCCAAGATTCGAATTAATGTAACCTTACATATACACAAAACTGTACAATCGTCTGTAGAAGTAGGTGTTACACTGTTGGATAAACTTGTGACACTGAACATTGATTGTGGGAAAACGCTGACTGGGGAAGTGTTTAAAGGAAAAGTTTCAAAATATTTCATCATTGTCAGCATTGTTCAACAAAATATATTCTTCAAGCGACTGTACATTGCTTTCACTATCACGAGACATAAAAAAAAAAAAAACAATTGATACAAGATATTAATGGGTCCGTATATTCGCATTTTTTGTCCGATTCATTTGATTGATGGCTAGATTTGGGACATTGCGGACAATCCAAAAATCTTCCAGTGTCGTATAAACCCTTACTGTATCTAACTGTTGATCTTGGATGACGTTGTTAAACAAATATAGCTTTTGAAAGAACTTCAACAAGCATCAGCGCCTCATTTCAAGCTACTTATCAGTGACTCGAAGACACAATCCGCAGCTGTGAAGACGCCTATAAATAACAAGACCTTTGGACAGCTGATGTGGACTGACTAATTCCAAGACTACAAGACGACTGGACTTTTGGTGACCTGGAGACTGCTAGCACTGAAGACCAAGATAAGTATATAGTAACTCTTTCACTGTTAACTCGCTCTGTGTTTGAGGACGCAGTTTTGCACTCTATTCGGTTATCATTGGTCGATTTTATGAATTTTATAAGGATTTTTAGGAATCAAAGGGGTAAAAGAAATCTCCATTACCTCTCCAAAAAGTTCTTCGTAATCTAAATATTATCATCTAATGTTATCCAGAATAAACTGTCAAAACGCGTCATACTCAAGTGGTTAGTCTGAATTCTACATTATTATATTTAGAGATTATTATCCCTTTCATTATTAGGGAGCATTATTTTCATTTTATTCTTGATGCCATTAGTCGATTTTCCTCACCCTTGGAAGGCTATTTGGGAATCAAAGGGCTATAGCCGATCTCGATTAACCCCTTGACTATCAAAATTCCTTCCAAAGCTGCATAATATCGTCTCAATGTAGCCAAAGAGAGGGGGGAATTGCACTCAAATAATGAATTTTAGTAACAATAGATCTCTATATTTTAAGACTCCATGACAATAGAGGAGATACTGTAAGTTTGCATATTGGAAAACGTAGAGACAATAACCTCAGGTACTTGCAAATTATGCAACTGGACAAACCTGCATTGTATGCTGTGTAGATATTTTTTTAAGTGTGCCTAAATCATTCCTATTTCTATAAACCAAACTTTTATCTGGTAGAGACTCTAGAGAGCTTCACATCACAGGATTGTGTCGAGTTTTTATATATTATGTATTCAATATTTAGCTATTTGTATTATACTGTATTAAGATTACAAACCTGAACTTGAACCAATCTTACAGTGACTACGAAGGGACCAGCTGGGGCCGCCAATAGCTGCGGACATCAGCTGTGCGAGTGTGACCGGGAGTTTGTGGAGTGTTTGAAGCAGTACCCATGCCCCCGAACCAAGGCCATGTGTATGACGTCCCCCTGGAGGTATTGGCAGAACCTCTTCATGGGCATGTCCAGCGGGATGGGGATGCACCACCACGAAGGGCACGGCGACGGCCATCATCACGACCCGCACTTCACTAGCCAAAACGAGCACGGCCAGAGTTATGCCCCGCACCACCCTAGTCAAAATGACCACCATCACTCTAGATAGACCCCTCACAACTCCACCAGTCCTTCTAGTTAACCTGTAATTTTTACTTAGCGGAACTTTGTACTCGGGTAGCTAGATCCTGTAGCTCACCTTGCACTTAGAACTCTCAGTATACAGTGACATTGTATTTATTTTAGTTTGGGTAATATTAGATGATTTCATTCAACTTAGGAAGGATCTCTAGGGATCGAATTGGGTACAAGATATCAATATTTACCCTGTAACTCCCACAGATCCTTTCTAACCCCAGTTCAATCGTATAATGTTAGCCAGAGTTATACGAAAAGAAGCGTCATAAGTTGACCATTTGTGAGTTTTGGGATGTAAGAAAATTCTAGGTCAACATTGAACAGAGATTCGAATATTTGTGGATTTGTAATGGATGTAAATTATCTTAACTTTGACTGAATGTGTGTCTGTGTGTGTGTGTATGTATGTGTGTGTGTGTGTGTGTGTGTGTGTGTGTGTGTGTGTGTGTGTGTGCTGCAAACGTATTTTAGCTTACGTTTCTACTAAATGTGTATGTCTACAGCTTGAAATTCCTTATAGCCTGAAACTCACAGGTGTTCAACTCTGCACAAACCCTAATATGATCCGTCGGACACAAGGTTGTATTCTCAGTCGACACACAACCTGACCCATCGGGAACGCTGTTCATATGGGTAAATTCATGACCATGTAATAAATAAAAGGGATCAGTATTGCCAATCTTCATATTTATACACATTGGTAACCTTGCAAGGAGCTTCATGCCTGGTCAATCACATAACACTTCCTTTACTATTCATTGATCTCACAGGAAAAATAAATTAACTGTCTAAAAAATGAACTGTCTTGGTGGTATAATGGTTAAAACATGCAAGTTCTGTAAGTGGTATCCTGGGTTCGAATCCCCGGAGGATCATATGCTTTCATTAATTTCATTGGCTGTTATTGATGTAACAAACACTATAAGTTAAGACAATGGATCCTAATTACTATCGGGAAGAGTAGTGTGCTATTAACTAATACTATTTATTCTAGTTTTAAATACTATACCCTGTTCCAAATACTATACCCTGTTCCAAATACTATACCCTGTTCCAAATACTATACCCTGTTCCAAATACTATACCCTGTTCCAAATACTATACCCTGTTCCACATTGGTAGGCCAGAAATCGTTAACCGTGACCTCTCTAACTCAAAAAGAGCTATCGAAAATGGGCTGTTAATTTCCACACCCATTCCCTGGCTGACCCTTCCCAAATGGTAGAAATATTAGCTGGCTTACTCTAGTCTTGTGTGAGTTATAGGGGTTAAGGGCAGATTTCCACTTGAGGGATTTTTTTGTTGACCCCTTTCGCCCTCATGTTTAGCCCCATTGTTTTTGATAATATAAAACGTTCGCCCCGTTAGTTTGGCGATTTTAAGAACTTTCACTCCATTTTAAGACCTTTCGTGCCATTCAGGTGACGATTTTTTCCTAGCGAGCGATAGCGAGCCTGTAATTTAAGAGGATTCGGCCTTCGGCCGGGACATTTTTCTACCGAAAAATGTACAAATTTATCTTGAAAGAGGGTCAAGGGGGTGTAATTTCAAGTTTAATGGAAGTCTAGGAAACACACTAAAAACCTCCCCTTAATGGTCTAGAGTTTTGGCCTACTTATTTGAAACAGGCGGTAGTATGATTTAGTGTATTTCTCTAGTGAGTTGCCATAGTCGGTTGTATTTCAGCTGTTGGTACATTGAAGCCCTTGGCAATTGAAGCCCTTGGCAATTGAAGCCCTTGGCAATTGAAGCCCTTGGCAATTGAAGCCCTTGGCAATTGAAGCCCTTGGCAATTGAAGCCCTTGGCAATTGAAGCCCTTGGCAATTGTTTTCTGGATACTTAATGGTAAAATACGAAACTACTATGTCTATCATTGTAATGCCAAGTTTTCATAATTTGCAAGATATTTCACTACAAGTTCTTCATAATATTATTTTTATTAATCTCACCACCACACCCCCAATGAAATTAATTAAAGTATATATGATAGCCGAGTAATAAAGGTGGAGTTATCAATATACCATCAACTGGATATAAAAAGATGATAGTAGATATATAGATTGCTATGCTGTGATGTATCTGAAGTATTTATTTGCTAAACAATCCAACAAGGCTCATTTTCTAACCTGTCGTAGTATTACTGTTTAAGGGAAGGTTTTCAGTTTGATCCATAGACCTACATCAAGCTTTACAAAATAGCTTCAAGACCCCCTTTCGAGATAAATTTGTACATTTTTCGACAGAAAAATGACCTGGCCAAAGGCCGGTTTCATATAATTTTCAGGCTCGATATCGCTTGTCAGGATACAGTTGACAGCTAGATGGCCTGAAAGGTCTTAAAATTGACAGAAATGGGGCGAAAGTCTTAAATTGACAAGCTAATGGGGCGAAGATATTAAAACTCAAAACTAATGGGGCTAAACATGAGGGAGAAGGGGGTGCAGAAAAAAACTCGAGTGGAAATCTCCCCTTAAAATGCAAGATATGTTGATAAAGCTCAATGGAACTTGAACCACTCTCTTGCTCTGAAACTGGTGTGCTAATTATGATTCTCCTATTAGTTACCATTTAGTCTTAAGGGGAGACGAGTCGTTTCTCTGGTCCCCTTTCTCCCTCGTGTTAAGCCCCATTTGTGTTGATATTAAAAGACGTTCGGCCCATTAGTTTGGTGATTTCTACACCTTTCGCCCCATTTCTTTGTCAATTTTATGACCTTTCGTGCCATTTAGGTTTCGATCTTTTCCTGGCCTTATGAAACTTGAAGGGGTATCACACAAAAGCGTTTTCTTATAAATTGCAGGCTTGCTATCGCTCGTCCAGAAAATCTGAATGGGGTGAAGTATCTTGTTATTGCCAAACTAATGAGGTGAAACCTCTTAAAATCTCCAAACTGTGTGTGATAGCCCTGGTTCGAATCCCGGTGAATCACATATATGCTTTCATTAATTGCATTGGAGGTGTTTGGTGTTGGGTGAAATTAATACAAAATAGAATATACAATATATATATATATATATATATATATATATATATATATATATATATATATATATATATATATATATATATATATGTATATAGAGTTGAGTAACACAGGGGAGGCACAAACAGACCTCCCACGGACCATATAGAGTTAAGAAAAATAAGTGTGTTAGACATTCCTTAAATTATTATGTTACAATAAATTTGATTCAGCACATTATTTTATTAGTTGAGTTAATGCCGACTATATTAATCTACCAAACACACCACTTCACTATCTTTTTACCCATGTGTCTCTCTCAGAAATATGGTGTACTTCGGGTGGCTGGGTCACACCGCCTCCATAGCCCTTCAAACCTTCTTGTAGCGGGGCACAGAGACGGTTGCAGTCAGCCTTCAACACGTAATAACCCTTGGAGTACCAGCGACCTGTGTTGTATTGTATTCTAGCTATATTGACACGATAGTATGCAGCTTAGGAAGGATCTGTGGTAGTTAATGAGTGGATGTGTGAGAGTTTGTGTTTTTTATCTGTGTTTATTTTTTGTTTTATGTTGTTTTTGTGTTTTCCCTGTTCTTGCTCTGTCTTGAGTCGGCTACCCCCAAAATGGGGATTGGGCCTGAGCATATAGATAGATAGAATAGATAGATAGATAGAAAAGGGTTGGTTGAGATCGTTTGGAACCTCATTATTGACAAGAGGTCCTTCCTTAGCTGAATAATATTGTCTAATAGTTGCCAGAATATGACAAAAGGACGTTCTCAGTACAGAAGGGGTTAATTGAAGGACACGATCTGCAAGCCTCCAAAGTCATTATTTAACCTCATTTGTATTTTATCACCATTATTATCATCTGCATCATCCACATCGCTATCATTATCAGCACCATCGTCATCAATGTTAGCATTATCATAACCACTTAGACTACTTATAACTTGATATATGAGTCACAAGTCTTATTGACATTTTTTGGTCATCTCTATCCACAGTATTAATCATATCCAATTTTTCCATTAATATAATTGATCCATTGCAATAAGTAGATGCATTGGATGGAAGGTAAACGCAGGAAAAAACTTTACTATTTTATCCCGATAACGTTTTGGGTTGCAGAGAACCCATCCTCAGCCCAAAACTTTAGATAAATATGAGTGGTGTCACACGGGTAATAGTATCCGATTATCTGTACCAGAGCCAGGTTTCTGGAATAATTAAAAAAACAAATTCTTTAGTATCGTGGGAATTGTTTTTCGCGTTTCGGGGTGTAATTCCCGATTTTATGCCGCAAAATTTATAATACTATCAAAATAGAAGTAGCGTTCTCAAATGACAGACTTTTCCTAAAGTATATTTAATATCTGAAAGTGACTCCGAGGCTAGTATCGGATACATGCCCTCATGTGCCACCGGCTTATAAACATCAAGTTATCTTTTGCATTTCCCTTTCTCCACCTAAATTATTCATAAGTATGTTTCGTCTCTACTTCTTATGCAGGGTAAGATCATTTACTAACCTTTATTATCACCCACCATCACAATTACTGATATCAATCAAATAATCACATATTTTTTTTTTTTTTTTCCCCTGGCACATTTTCACTTAGCCATTCTTGGGTTAAGGGGGGTGACTTTTTTGTTTTTATTTCTGTCCTTTTCTCTCTTTCTCTGGCTTGTATCCATTCGGCTACATTCAGCCAACTATTTTAAGACGTTTATCCCCATCTAGGTGTCGATTTCTTCCTGGCGAGCGATAGCGAGCCAGCATTATATGAAGAAATCCGGCTTCGCCGGAGAAATTTTTCTATCGAAAAATGTACAAATTTAGCCTGCTGTCAAACAAAAATAAAAAATTTACACCTGAATGGGGATAAACGTCTTAAAACAGTAGGCTGAATGGGGCCAAATGGATACAAGCCAGAGAAAGATAGAAAAGGCCAGAACAAAACAGGTGACCCCCCTTAAGGACTGGACTATGAACTGATTGGCTGATGGTATTGATGGTATCTTGTCTGTGTAACATTAATCAGATGCAAACACAAATACGAGAACTTTTTTACACAGTACCATCGACCAATCATTTTACTATAGAGTTATCTTGCATATAACGAGCAAAGACAAATTCGCCAGGTTAAAAGATTAGACTATAGCATTTGCCATGGAAAATTGGACTCCCCACAACACCAAATAGCAGTGCCAATTTACCCAACATCATCATATTTAGTATTAAAATGATCAATTATCTTCTAGTATTGCTTTCAATTGCTATAACGTTTTATTGTTATATTCTGGCCAACATTAGAAGATTTTACTCAGCTTTGGAATGCCGTTTTGTGACCGAGACTGAGTAATAGATAGGTCAATTAGCCTTTGAACTCTCACATTCATTTCTTAACTATCTATAATCGACTAATAAGAGCCAGAACATAGGCAAGCAAAGCGTCATTGTCTACTGAAATTGTTTATCCAAATGTCTATACTCAAGCGTTTTGGCCTGCTTATTAGGAACAGGGTATAGGATCACCACAATCCCCTATATCAATTATATCATTATTTGGAACAGGGTATAGGACCACCACAATCCCCTATATCAATTATATCATTATTTGGAACAGGGTATAGGATCACCACAATCCCCTATATCAATTATATCATTATCAGCAACGCCATTATAGTCACGGGTAGCATTAGTATCATCTATCACATCATTCGGTATCATCATCATCGTAAAATATATCAGGCACCATATAATTTATCTCTACAATCAATTGGAGAGTTTAGGTGGGTACCGTGGGGCATGCTAGAAAAATTGTGTTTGCAATTTGGGGGCTTATTTTAGTATATTAATTTGTAATCAGTGTTCCTTAATTATATCTGTAGTTACGACTTTTGCAGCACAGTTTAATACAAAAATGGCAAAACTTGAAAGACCTATTACCATCTGTTAAATTTACAATTGATAGAAATTGATTGAATAACTAAGTTATTGAAGATAATTATGACTGAAATAATGGCCCAACGATCATGTGAACTACGAAGGCTTTCAAGTGATAATTATAGAAAACTCTGTTGTATGAAAAGTATTAGGATAAAATTATAAGTGTTTGGAAATAAGGGGTGTAAGTAAGTAGTGGAAATAGTTGAATGCAAAGTGGGTTGTCTGGTAATGTGTAAAAGTATAATTAACCCTCTCACGTTCTTGACGCAATTTTGACTCTATTAGGGATACTTTAAATCCTTTATTACCATCAGGGGTAATTACAAACCTTTAGTTTAGTTACTTCAACCTCTGCAGTTTCTTTGAGTTAGCTGTAGGCAGAAAACTAATTTTGGAGAGGTAATTATAAGAGTGAGAGAACTCTATTTCTTATTGCTAACCTGGCAACCTCTGCGTCATATGAGTCTGAAGGGGTTAAATATTGAGTGCTTATAAACTAGATTGTAAGAATATTCTATACTTAAACTGCAGGCGGAATGATGCCACAAAATGTACTAATATTATTGTAATTATGGCTTAATTAGCATACATCAAATTGGACTGTAGCAATCCGATATCAATTGACCACTTGCGAGTTTCAGGCTGAGGAAGTTTGAGCCGTAAACATCAATATTGAACAGAAATTAAATATTATTGTAGGTTTCTGATGGCTATAATGTATGATGAATTTGGTTTCATGTATTTATATATGCAATAGAACTATAATTTAGCTGGTTATTCTGCTAAACATCGATTTATTAAAATCCAACTTCCTTATAGCTTGAAACTCGCAAGTGGTACATTGTAAATACGGAACATGAATCAAATGTATCCTGTTGCCAATCATGCTAAAGTCTTAACGGGATGACGGGCATTATAAATTATTATTATTATTATCTTAGCTGGTAACCCCACACCTCCATGTTAACCCTTTCAAGATACGATGACGCATTTATTTTCTGTTTTTCCGGCCATTATTAGATGATTTTGTTAAGATTAGGAATGGTATATGGAAGTCAGAGGGTTAATTGAGATAGCCTTTTACCCTTTTCATGCCCACAGATCCTTTCTAAGTTATAAAATCATATAATGATAGCCAGACTAAGCTGTCAAAATGCGGTATAATTCTCAAGGGGTTAACTTCCGGATTGGTTTGGAAGCCGGTATACGGGTTCAGTTCGGTCGGTCGAGAGAATAGGGTTCAGTATCCCCAAAAGTATCGTTAGTTAGGTGGTTGATACCAGTCAGGAGTTTGAAGGGAGAATTGCGATGCACTTGGGAGAATACCAAAACGTTTGTGTTTGTGGTGATGGAAGAACTACGAACACTTGTTGTGAATACTTTGCAGGCCAGTTTAACGCCTCCAGCACTAGCGATGTGCACCATATGTTTTAAAAATAGCATCTATCATTCCCCTACTCTCCTTTCCCCGGTGTTAGTTATTCTATTGTCATGCACCACATTAACGCCAGTCTCGTGGTTTTATTGACCAAGATACGGCCATAGGCCCTAGTGTGGATGGTAGAGCACTCGCCTGCAAACCGAGAGGTCGAGGGTTCGAGGCTCTTGCCAGCCAGTGTGTGTTATTAGCAGACGACAGTGCTGTTGGTGGACGGTGTGGTCTAGCAAGCTGTGACAATTATCCACTGAAGTTCCTGAAACAGCAGGGCACCCACCTTAGCCCGCTCTTGAGCAGGGAGTGCATGGTGGTAAAAACTGCATCAAAAGTGGAATGTTTATGGCTTTCCTTTGTTTTCCATTTATAATAAGACTAATTATTTTTACAAAATGTAAAGTAGCTGTTATTGGGTTAGGAAGCCTTTCTTCAGTTGTAATTGTTAAATAGTCATTAGTGTTATTAACGCAGAACACCAGAGCCACGTAAACATCAACTACCCTTTATGTAGCCAACTACAGGTACTTGAACCCCTTGCTGGGTATGTGCTGCTAAGACCATTCATTCCTCGAAGAGACTGCATGGCAACTTCTGTACAGTTACAGATAGTAGTTCCTCGACTCAGCTGGCAGATGATGATTCGGTAAGCATACAGGAATGATCGAAAAACACATATATTTGGTAAGTAATAGTCCCTTGCTTCGAGACCATTGGACGACCAAACAGTTTATAGATTGCCTTTATCTATGGCTGTTTTGTGTATCATCTTTCACTAACCGAGTTAAAAGACTTCGGAACTGTGCCTTCGTCGTAATCGAGATAGACCGAACTGAACGTGTGTGTTGTAGTTTAGTGGTGTACCTTACCATGACTACCTAAGTAAACAAAATATTGAATGCGTGTGTGACTATACCGTGTTCCAAATAGGTAGGCCAGATATCGTGAACCCTAACCTCTGTAACCCAAAAAGCGGTGAGTAAATGGGCTGTATATTTCCACACCTAATCCTTCCCAAATTGTAGAAATATCAACTTGATTGCTCTAGTTGTTTGTGAGTTGTAGAGTTTAATGTTCAAGAGTTGTGGCCTTCTGATTTCGAACAGGGTATAGAACCTGTATTCCTAGACAAACCCATCATTGTTGGTGGTCATTATTATAATTGTTGTTGTTGTTGTTCCCCAAGCTGCCTGGCCGAACAGCCCCAAGGTTCCGAGCACGGCCAAGGCCATAACCGAGCGCCCCCACAGAACCCTCCCTGCCGACCACAACAAAGCCTGGGTGACCGAAGCCACTCCAAGGCGGGGAGCCGAGGAAGGTGCGGAAACGCCCGGGAAACCAACCACCCAGGGCCCTGTGCCCCTCAGCAATTATGAAGAGAAAGTTGAGGGGCAAGGGAAAAATGTGACGCTTTGGCTTCTAATCTTGGTAGATTGGGAGGTCAATCCACGGAAGAGACGCCGTCACTCGAGATCTAGAAAATATATAAGTAAAAGGAACAGTCAGAGTAAGCTATGGGTATGGCAGAGATCGCTCAGTTCTCACTCTGATAGACCAGCCCATCACCATTCATTATTATAGTTTTGCCGCATTCCTACCCAGTCCTTATGATGTGCTAGTTGTTGTGATTGTAATAGGAGTGCTGTACAATTATTGCAATACTCTCATTGCAATTAGAACAGCTGGCATAACATTATATTGACTAGGTAGGAATATGTCAAGTTTATAGTAATTACCATCGACAATTATGGGATTTATTCAAGAATACGGATTTATGTGTGTGTGCCTTGCCTTTGTAATTATAATGTAATTTTGTAATTATAATGTAATTTTGTAATATATTACTTTGTATATATTGGTGTATATGTACATATATGTATGTATGGGTTAAGTTAGTTGATATGATGGTCATGATATGCCTCATGACTAAAATGAGAGAAAGAATGGAAAGCACTCGCATATTTCTACAAACGAAACTAGCAGCAATTATATTTCAAAATTATTATTTGAGAACACATCATATGAGGATCTCTTATAGCCATGTTGTATGTTGATAGCATAAATAAATAAAGCAATGGATACAAATAAACCAAACCATATTTAAGGGCAGATTTCCACTTGAGGGATTTCTTTCTGGACCCCTTTCTCCCTCATGTTTAGCCCCATTGCTTTTGAGATTTTAAGGCGTTCGCCCTATTAGTTTGGACATTTTTTAAGACATTTTGCCCGATTTCTGTCAATTTGAAGACCTTTCAAGGTGTCGATTTTTTCCTGGCGAGCGACAGCGAGCCTGTAATATAAGAGCAACCGGCTCTTATTACTGTATTACCGGCTGTGTTACTGTCTCCGTGAAAACTAGAAGAATTTACAAGTTAATGAAAATGAGAATATGCGATATTTACACAATATTTTTAGAGTGAAGTGTTCGGTGAGTATGAAGTAACCAGGTTTGTATTTATCGTGTTTACTGAATAAGCCTAGTTATACTCATTGATCGTGTTTACTGAATAAGCCTAGTTATACTCATTTCGCCGTTGAAATAGTTGCACGGTACTCCAAGAATAGTCTGTTGTAGCAGCAGATCAGACAATTCTACTATATTGCATAGCATGAATCACATGTTGGTAAGTATCACTCAGAGTTTAAACCCTTATTGTTCAAGTTCAATGATGCTTGTGAGATTTAAATGATTAATTCATTTTTAAACCATATTTTATTATTGCTTTTGGACGTAATTTGCAGTACAAAAATATACTCTTTGCAATATACTCTTTGCAATATACTCTTTGCAATCTTCAAAATACTTCTGGAATCACGTTTAACTCTGCTCTCTTTTATACCATTAAGGGGAAATTTCCACTTGAGGGACTTTTTTCTTGACTCCTTTCTCCCTCATGTCTAGCCCCCTTGCTTTTGAGATTTTAAGACGTTCGCCCCATTAGTTTGGCGATTTTAAGAACTTCCGCCCCATTTCTGTCCATTTTAAGACCTTTCGTGCCATTAAGGTGTCGATATTTTCCTGGCGAGCGATAGCAAGCCTGTAACTTAAGAGGAATCAGCCTTCTGCCGGGACATTTTTAAAAGAGGAATCGGCCTTCGGCCGGGACATTTTTCTACCGAAAAATGTACATATTTATCTTGAAAGGGACTTAAGGGGGTGTAATTTTAAGCTTGATGGAGGTCTAGGGAACAAACTAAATACCTCCCCTTAAGTCTTATTATTGCTAGAGGTCCTTCCCTAGCTAAATAAAATCGTCTAATAGTTGCCAGAATGTGATAAAAAGGACATCACAGGTACTGAAGGGGTTAAAGTTACGTATCAGTGTGGTTGGGGATTTGGTCATTTCACACTGGGTTTTCAAATTATGAACATACATACTATACCCTGTGCATTATAGGTAGGCCAGAAATCCTGACTCCTAACCTCGGTAACTCAAAAAGGGCTGGAGCAAATGGGGTGTATATTTCCACACCTCTTCCCAAATGTTAGGCATATTAAGGGAGGTCACCGGCTTTCTCGCCTTTTCTCTCTTTCTCTGGCTTGTATCCATTCGGCCCCATTCAGCCAACTGTTTTAAGACGTTTACCCCCATCCAGGCGTTGATTTTTTCCTGGCGAGCGATAGCGAGCCAGCATTGTATGGAGAAATCCGGCTTTGCCGGAGACATTTTTCTTTCGAAAAATGTACAAATTTAGCTTGCTGTCAAAATAAAAATATATATATGCTGGCTCGCTATCGCTCGCCAGGAAAATATTGACACCTGGATCGGGGTAAACGTCTTAAAACAGTAGGCTGAATGGGACCGAATGGATACAAACCAAAGAGAGAGGGAGAGAAAGAGAACAAAAAGCGAGGTGGGCTCCCTAAACTTTATTATCGCGGCCGTATTTTAGGTATGGAGGTTAATAGTTAAAATTTGTGGTCTACTGGAGCCGGTATCACACGAGAGCTTTTATAGTTAACATTCCATGATCAATATTTTTTCTGGCAGCATTTCTGGAATATTTTGCATTGGTATCGGAAACTTGACTGATGGTAGATGAATTTAGGTGACCGAAATATAATGAATGTCGACCTCATAAGCTGCCAGACCAGTGTCGAGGATAAATGTTGAGGGAAAAAGCGCTCGTGTGATACCGGCTTTACAATGAATGGAATATGATTTAATTGTATACATGTCATGAGATTGTCATGCCCCGTAATGATAATATTGACTGATTAGGGGTTATTCAGTCTTACGATATCTTATAAAACATGAAAATAAATACATAATTCCGAACATTCATTTATTATCCCTCCTTTATTATTATTTATTATTTATTATTATTTTGACTTATTCCTATACTTTTCCAATTAACGATGACTTACCTAAATTTATAATACTATTTTGACGTATTCCTAATAGACTAATCAGTGTCGAGGACATGTAACCTTCGTCCCAGTAAAACGATCACATGAATTGCGTTGTTCGTTTTATTTTACCGAATTTCTTAAACTTAAACCACACTCATCGCATGGTTAATAACTTTTGACATAAGTTTCAAGCCACTCGATTCGCGGTTCTGCGCGCCAAGGAGTTAATCTGGCTCTAGATTCACGTTCAAGTATGACATTAAGAGGGATCACTGGCTTTTTGTTATCTTTCTCTCTTTCCCTGGCTTGTATCCATTCGGCCCCATTCAGCCAACTGTTTTAAGACGTTTATCCCCATCCAGGTGTCGATTTCTTCCTGGCGAGCGATAGTGAGCCAGCATTGTATGAAGAAATCCCCGGAGAAATTTTTCTATCAAAAAATTTACAAATTTAGCTTGCTTTCAAAACAAAAATATAAATATTGACACCTGGATGGGGGTAAATGTCCTAAAACGGTAGGTTGAATGGGGCCGAATGGATACAAGCCAAAGAGAGAGGGAGAGAAAGAAAAAAAAAGTGAGGTGGGCCCCCTTAAGGTAATCTAGAGGATAATAATAATAATAATAATAATAGTTCTTAAAGCTAGCGCATGCTAAGCTAGCTAAGGATAGCTCAATAAGGCCGATTAGGCGTATTTCCATTGGGGTCCTGTACTACTACCCCATCCCTTTGCTCATGAGTGATGGTAACGACTCAGTGCTTGTGAAAAATCTTTAATGCGCCGAGCGTGGGCACGAACCCGGGCCTTCTGGGTGGAAGTAGGTTGTACTCTAACACCAATAGATATCTTACAAGATAATATGCGATATTTATACTGCATTAAGATGGCGCCTGGCCCGGGGAGACGGTTTATATGAAGGGTGCGCCTGGAAGTGTGGTAGGCGGGCTTGTGGCTTCGGCTCCGCTGCATGTCTGCCTGCCGAAATCAGAACCACTCCGGGTGGTCGGGGGCCGGGGGAGTGCTGGAGGGACCTTAGTGACCCTGGCCTCTGGGTCTTCTCCTGGATGACCTAGATGTGTGTGAATTTGTATTTTGTATTTTGTTTTTGTGTGTTCATTGTTTTCTGTTGTGTTTTGTGTTGTCCCTATTCTAGCTCTGTCTTGAGTCGGCCACCCCCCAAAAAAAGAAAAAATAGGAAAAGTGAGGATTGAGCCTGAGTATATAGATAGATAGATAGATAGAAGACAAGAGAAATTAGTAAATATACAGTAAATATTTTATGATCAAGCCAGCGTAGGTGGAGTGCCCCTCTAGTTTTATGATCAAGCCAGCGTAGGTGGAGTGCCCCTCTAGTTTTATGATCAAGCCAGCGTAGGTGGAGTGCCTCTCTAGTTTTATGATCAAGCCAGCGTAGGTGGAGTGCCTCTCTAGTTTTATGATCAAGCCAGCGTAGGTGGAGTGCCCCTCTAGTTTTATGATCAAGCCAGAGTGTAGGTGGAGTGCCCCTCTAGTTTTCATCATCTTCTAATATATTTTACTTCAATTTATGATATACAGTATGCCTCTTATCTGTGTAATTAATTTTTGAATATTATGATATGGACCATCAGGGTGTTCTGTGTGCCCCATACTGTATACATCTTTTTGTGTCTGGAATAAAGAATTATTATTATTATTATTATTATTATTATTATTATTCGGTTAACCCTTACAATACCAGCGACGTCTCTTTGTTCTTATGTCAGCTGCATTTAGACGATTTTATGAAGCTTAGGAAGGATATAAGGTAGTTGAAAAAAGATGAACCGAGTTAGTCTGTAGCCTTTTTATGAGTAGACGTCCTTCCTAAGCTGAATATAATCGTGTAATAGTTGCCAGAATGTAATGAAAAGGACGTCACCGTTGCTGTATGGGTTAAATGTGTCAATTTTCGCGATTCTGTATTAGTTTGTCATACCTGATTAACCCTCTTGCTATCCTGTGGATGCAGGGATTACCGATTAGCAATCAGAAATACAGTTCTCTCAATCTTAAGATTATACCTCTCCAAAATTAGTGTTCTGCCCACAGCTAACTCATAGATAACTGCAGAGTTTGAAGTAACTAAACTAAAGGTTTCTAAACACCCCTGATGGTCACAAAGGATTTAAAGTATCACAGAATAGGCTCAAATCGCATCCTATGCGTGAAATAAAATAAATTTGAATTAATAAAATTGCTTGTAATTGCATATTGTAAAGGATATAACAGAAATTAAGATAATATATTAATGAACCTGACAAGTTTCAGACCGTGAACCAATCTGGGGGGCGCTGCACCTTTGTGAGGGTAGATGTTAATCAGGGTTTCATGAAATTTAAGGTTGGAATAGACTTTACCTAACATATTATTAATAGTAGTAGTAGTAGTAATAGTAGTAGTAAATAAGGGATTAAATTAATAAGTAATTCCGGAAAAGGTTTACATATTAATAAATGGTAATATAGGCTTGCATTTTTTTATTCAAACAGGTAAAAGAATCGTACAAAACCATCTTGCAAATACTTAATGATACTGCACTTCATCATAGCAATATTACTGTATATACAATGATAAAGTATCGGTCGTTTATATTTTAGGAATATTTTATTAATTATATGTATCAAGTTCGGAAATTGAACTTGACGATCGTGAAAACTTACTTTCTATAATTTATTGATGAAATTGAATTATAGCTCATTATGCAAATATTCTCTGAATATTGTACCTTCTATGCTAGAAAATTTGGCTTCATTTTTGTTGAGAAGCAGAGCCAGAATGTTGCTTTTCAGAGATGCAAATGAGCCAGAGCCCCCGGGATGACCGAACCACCTCTCGGGATAGTCACCGTCATATCCTGGTCATCATATTCATCAAGTTCCTGCTGTGCCTTGCGGTACTTGGCCAGGTTGAGAGCGGCGATCTCTTCAGCCTCTTCGATCTGCTTCTTGTAAGTCTTGATCTTCTGCTGCAGCTTGTCAACAAGGTCCTGCATCCTCTCGTGGTTCTTCTTGTCCTCATCAGCCTGGAAGGTGAGCTCCTTGATGCGCCTCTCACACTTCCTCAAGTTCTTTTGGGCATCCGAGTGGCGGCGAGCTTCGTCATCCAGCTGTCCCTCGAGTTCCCGGGTTCGAATCTCCAGTTTCCCGATAGATCTCTTGCCAGTTTTGATGGCAACGTTCTCGGTCTCATCCAGGCGAACTTGTAGCTCCTTGACGGTGACCTCGAGACTCTTGCGCATCTTCTCTTGGGTTTGGGCGTGTTCTTGTTCAGCGCGGAGTTCATCGGCCAGGCGGGCAGCATCTATCATGGCCTTCTTGGCTTTGTCTTCAGAATTCTTTGCCTCACTTAGCAACTCGTCCAGGTCAGCCTGAAATTATATAAATTCTTGGTGAATAAAGTAGGGCTATGTGTTTAAAATTGCATTGCATGTTAACAACAGTAAGATTTTACATGAAATGGCAAGCTAATAAGTGCATATTTATATATTTGCATGTTAACTCTTACAGTACAGGTGACGTTCTAGTCATTATGTTCTGGATAGTATTGACTGATTTTATTTAACTTAAGAAGGACCTCTGGGAATCAAAAGTGTAAAAGAACTATCTTAATTAACCATCTCCAACAGACCCTTCCTAAGTTTTTTTTAATGTGTTGGAAGGATAGAGACGACGAAAGGAAAAGCTGCCTGTAACAAGTACCCCCCCCCCCCCCACCCACAGTTGAAAAAGTTATAGAGCGCCAAATTCAATGTACGTTAGAGTCAAAATGTCTGGACACACGGAGCTTAAAGCAGGTTAAGTCATAGAATGAGGGAAAATATGATTGAGGGAGAGAGTTCCAGAGTTTATTTGTTGAGTGGAAGAAAGACGGAAAATCGGTTCACTCTTAGGTTAGAGCGTTGAACAGCATAGGGGTGGGGATGTGTTGAATGGCTAAAGTGGTTTGATAACAGGCAGAATAATAGGAAAAACTGCATCACAGTATACTAAGAGGGTTAATATTGGCCAGAATAACAGGAAACCAAAAACGTTAAACAGAAGTAAATAATTTGACTATACTTACATGAAGTGTCTGTAGCTCACTCTCCATCTTCCTCCTGGCAGTAATAATGTTACTATACTTACATGAAGTGTCTGTAGCTCACTCTCCATCTTCCTCCTGGCAGTAATAAGTTTACTATACTTACATGAAGTGTCTGTAGCTCACTCTCCATCTTCCTCCTGGCAGTAATCAAAGTGTTGTTGTTGGCGGTCGTGATGCTTAGTTGTTCCTGTGTATCCGCCAACTCAGACTCCGCTTGGCGACGACCACGATCCGACTGCTCCAACAGTGTCCTAGATTCCTCAAGTTCCGCCAGGAGGGAATTGGCCCGGCGATCCGAGGCCGCCAGCTGTTCCCGGTACTCCGAGGAGAAGCGTTGTTCCTCATCAACTCGACCGTGCAACTCTTTCATCTCCGACTGGATCTTCTTCGCGTACTTCTGCAGGTCCGCATTGGCCTTGTTGCTGTGGTCGAGGGCGATCTCCAGTTCGCTGATGTCTAATTCCATCTTTTTCTTTAGACGGAGAGCCTCGGCTTTTCCCTTGGCCTCGGCTTCTAGAGACGCTTGAATTGAATCAATAGCTCGTTGGTGGCATTTTCTGTAAAGACAATAAATACAATTAATCAATTATTAATGAACATTTTACACAGCTTATCGATTGCATTTCTGTAAAGACAATAATTGAATGTGTTAATAATTGATGACAGTACAGTATATTCAGTATTCAGGGTGGTCATATGTGTCCTTAATCATATATTTCAACAGCACCAAGACTGAGACTGATACGATTAACTTGAATTGTTTTGAACATTTTTATTTTGGGATATTTAACTTAAGGTACCAGTTGACAAATTTGAAAAGAATAGTCTTCATCAAAAACTGTATGAATATTGTGACACAATATGAACTATGATAGTACCCTCACCAAGTGTTTATGAGAAGTATGAAAACATTTTCATTCACATATTTTATAGAGGGAGAAATATTAACTTATGTTAAATATATACGCTCAAATATAGTGATCATCCTTTTTTACTAATATAATACATGCAAATAACACCATTAGTATCATACCGAGTGTTGTCGAACTCCTCTTCCTTTTCCTGGATTCGCCTGTCAATATCCTGCCTGACCTGGCTCAGCTCCAGCTGGCCACGGAGCACCTTGTTCTCCTCCTGCTCCAGGGCAGCCTCGGCCTCCTCCAGAGCAGCCTGCAGCTCCTCCTTCTCTATCTGAAGACGCTTCATATTCTTCTGGATATCGTGTAGAGACCGACCACCCTCACCGATCTGATCCATCAGGTCCTTTATTTCATCAACGAGGTTCTTATTTTCACGGCGGATACAGTCGAGCTGGTCAAGGTTCTCCTCATAAGCGGCCTTGACGCGGAAGAGTTCAGTGGAATAGTTTCGGCATTCCTTCTGAGAGGCATCAAGTTCTGCCACTAGATCGTCGACCTTCAACTTCCATTCACCAATAATTTTGTCAAAGTTCTTTTGTTTTTTCTCGGCAGTGATAGCCAGAATCTGGGCTCGTTCAGCTGACAGTTGCATATCCTCCAGCTCTATACTGACTCGCTCCTTACCCTTTTCCAGCTGCATATTCTTGACATTGAGCAGTTCTATCTGTGCTTCAGCCTCATCGAGCCGTGCAGAGAGCTTCATGCGGGCGGCCTCTAGTTCTTCGGCACGCGCTACGCCCTCGGACTCGTACTTAGCTCGCCACATCTGAGCTTCAGCATTTGCCTTAGACAGATGTCGTTGAACATCGGTTTTGGCCTCGCCTTCCTCCTCCAGTTGCTCCCTCAGGCCATCTACGTCGTGTTCGAAGTTGCGCAGTTTACCTACAAGTGTTGCTCGTTCCTGGGAAGAGAGGTAAAGTATTTGAATATTAGTATTAGAGTCATCTTTAATTTCAAGTAAGATATACAACTGAATAATCAGTATAACATTCATACTCTTTTATCAACTTAACAGGGCCTTCTTACTTTCCAGCAGTTTGGTCTAGCCTTATCACACCCTAGATGAATTCTATACGATTAAGAAAGAACTCTGCAATCTGTATATCAATTATATTTTACCGTACCCTGCTTTCCTCGTCGTGGAGTTGCCTGGTGTCCTCTAGCTGGTTGGTGAGGGAGAGCTTGATCTTGGACAGTAGACCGATCTGACTCTCTGCTTCCTCCAACTGCCGCAAGAGGTCCGAGTTCTCCACCAGCAGCTTCTTCTTGAATGCATCATAATCGCTGAGGGTGCGGTTGGTCTCATCGTTCTTGGCCTGCAGATCGGTGACTTCTTGCTGAAGCTGCTTCACTGTCTTCTCTGAGGCAGCCTGAGAGATAAAGGAGTGAGTTCTGTGTTAATAAGACTTGGTAAGATAATAATAGAGGCTCTGCTTCGTGTTAGGTAGGGCTCTAGCTTTTCTTTTTTCTCTTAATTTTTCGTGTTGTCTATGTGTATGAAGGAGACAAACGGCAAAGCTGCCTGTAACAAGTGTCCCCCAAAGTTGAGAGAATGAAAGAGAGCCAAATTCAAGGTACGTTGGAGTCAAAATGTCTGTACATACGGTGCTTGAAGCAGTTTAAGTCATTGGATGAAGGAAAGATGGATTGAGGGAGAAAGTTCAAGAGTTTACTTGTTGAGTAGAAGAAAGACTGGGAAAATGATTTCACTTTTGGGTTATAGAGTTGGACGGAGTAGAGATGGGAATGTGTTGAAATGTGGGTACCCCCTACTCTATGTAGGGAGGAGGTATACACTGAGAAAGTTATGAAGAACATTGATTATTGTAATAACGGTAGGGATGTTTCACCACCTCTGTGACTTTAATTGAAATATTACATGTATCTGTGTTAGCTATAAGTTTTGGTAAGATATATTGGTTCCAACTCGTATTAGGTAGGGTCCTAGGTTAGACTCTTGATATGCAGTATTATTTCACTGTCTTCTCTGTCACTGTCTGATTAAAACAAAGTAGGCCTTTGGGTAGCTATAAGATCAGGTGAGGTAGAGTAACTTGGACTCATTTTAGGTAGAGCTCAGAGTTATTTTTCAAATCATAATAATTTAATTTCTACGGCTCCTATTGTTTAGGGTTGTGGGTTTGATGTAAAATCGGATATGATAAAATAGCTCTCCATCATGACATATACAACAGTATCACTTGGTCCTACCTTATCCCTGGCGAGACCATCAAGAGCTGTCCTAGCATCCTCTGACTCTCTGCGTAGTGACTCCCTCTCTCGGTCGCTCCTGTACAAATGAAAACAATACAACATAATAATAATGATACTAATAACAATACTAATAATAATAATGAAGTGGATAGTGAATAAACATTAATACTTCTGTGATATGATAGCAGATTTCAAACAAAGTGTGAGTGTGCTACATTTACGTTAAATTACGTTATGTTTGTATTTGAAAATACTAAATGTACGAAGCAGGAGAACAACTTTGTTATCAAATAATGTTAAAATGGTTTCTTATCTTACAGATATCAAAGGATAAAAATAGTTTGTTGAACATTTCTATATCTACACTGTAAAATGTATGTGTGCAGAATAGAACACATAAAACTAACATAACTGGTACAGACAATCAGTAGGTAATAACTGTTTTCCATGACATTATTGGACAACTTACTTGGCCTTCATCTTGGTCAAGTGGTCGATCTGTTCTGACATCTCCGATACCACATCGTTGTGCTTCTTTCGCAGGTTAATGAGCGAGGATTCATGCTGGATGTTCGTCTCCTCCAGATCGCGACGAAGTTTGGACAGTTCGGCTTCACGCTTCTTATTCAGTTCAATCTGAGCGGCCGTGGCACCACCGGCCTCATCCAGTCGCTCACCCAGCTCCTCCAACTCTCTGGCTAAATTAACCTTCGCCTTCTCCACCTTGACGCGGGTCTGTCGCTCATGTTCGTTCTCCTCTTCTAGTTCCTCGAGACGGGCCTGTAGTTCCTTGATCGTCCGCTGCATCTTACACACCAGACCTTGCTCGTCCTCCAGTTTGTTGGAGATCATGTTGTATTCCTTGTCCTTCCGGTCGAGGATTTGTTCTAGCTCCTTTTTACTCCTCTCGAGATCTGTCACCGCCTCTTGTGTTAGCTTAAGATCGCTTTCCAGCTTCCTCTTTGATTTGTCCGTGTCTCCGCGAATCTTTTTCTCTCTCTCCAGTGAATCTTCCAGCTCATCGATGGTCTGCTCCAACTTGGCCTTAACTTTATTCAGGTGGTTACACTTATCTTCAACACTTTGTAGATCCTCTGCAGTTTTCTGACTACATTCCTGCAGATGCTTTTTGTCTTTATTGACTTTCATAAACAGCTGTTCCTGACGTGTTATCTCTTCATTGAGAGCACGGATCTGGTGGTCTTTACTCGCTTTATCTTGCTCACCCTTTTGTATCGTCAGCTCCAGATCCTCAACTTCCTTCTTCAGCCCACACACCTCGTGGTCCGACTTCTTCTTACTTTGCATCGTCCGGTTGTGAGCCTCTTCTTCCACCCGGAGGCGCTCTGCTGTATCCTGTAAAATAGTTATATTCATATATCACACAATCCACTTTATTAAACATATTTTTAATTTGAATATGTACTTATTCACATTTTTGTACTAAGTGCCTAGCTGGTACTTACACTTAATTGTCCCTCTAAGTCGTTTGTATGCCTCTCTAACTTGTGTTGTTTATCTAGATACTCGGATACATTTCCTTTGGTGGACTCGAGGGCGACTATGAGGGTGCTCCTCTCCCCTATTAGCGCTTCATTCGCGGCTTCCAGTTCCTTCCGAAGATTCGATTCCCGCTCGTAGTCCGCCTGAGCCATGGCCACCTTCTCCTCCAGGTCCTTCAACTCGTCCTCAATACGGGTGGCATTGAGCAGAGGCTTCACCTTCACCCACAGGTTGAACCACGGCCACGACCGCATCTTCAGAGAGTTCCTGAGGCTCCGCTGCACCACCTAGTCCAGGAGCCAGGGGGAAAGATCGGTGTTATGATATTGAAGTAATTATGGTGTTGTGGGTTGGGTGTGGCTGTTGTGTCTGGCAACTGTGATTGTGACTTAGGGAGATCTGGCTATACTGCAACTATGACTTAAACCCTATTTAGTCCGAGTGTGGTCTTTTTGGACTTCCCTGTTTCTCTCCATCATTTTGGAGATTTTATGACCTCACACTCCATTAGTTTGGCAATTGTATAATGTTTCAACCCATTCAGGTGTCGCCTCTCAAATCCTCTTTATGGGGTTACATCAAGGATAGAGTCTATGCAACTCCAGTTCCCGATGTGAAGATCTTAAAGGCTAAAATTACAGCTGTTATTGCTACAGTCTCTGCAGAGATGTTGGCCAAAGCTGGGAGAGAAATTGAATATCGACTCGATGTCCTCCAGGCCACAAATGGTGGACATGTGGAAGTTTGTGGCTAGTGAGACTTAGCAAGACTAAAATGCATGTTTCTGTCTGCCATATTTTGTCCAATATGTTGTGTGATAAATAAGGAGAGCCTTTATGGACACCCTGTATTTGCTGAATAAGTTATTAAGGATATGGTCTTAGTTGACTGTCAAGGGAGGCTAATTACACTAGTGACCCCTATAAGGCGGAGGTCGGCTGATCTCTGTTACTATAGGGTCTCTGCCATGAACTAACCTCCAGGGCGATCCGCTGCTTCTGCATCTTTTTGTACTCCTTTCTGCTGAGGAAGCCCCGGATCCACGCCTGCAGCCACGAGATCATTCTGCTCAGGCGGTTGTCTCGAATCTCTTCAAGCGTGCCCAGGGCGCCGGCACGGAAGAACACCTGATAAATTAAGGGCATAGTTATTATTTCATAGTATTGTTTTGCTAAATCTTCAACGAGTTATTTCCACATAGTGATTTTGATAAGTTCTTTTGTCTTTCTTTTGTGCGTTTCCTGTTTTGGTTTGTTTCTTATGCAAGCTTTACATTTTAATCTCTCCATCTAAAAGAGGAAACAAGAAGTTGTCGATATTTTGTCGATATTTTGACCATTTGAAGTTCCAGTCAAAATGTCATCTTTGCTACTACTGTACTGTATATAAAGTACCTTCGTGTTGCCCAGCCGGTAGAGGTCGTCATCCAGTCCCGCCCTCTGGAAGCAAACCTTAGCAACCCTCTTGTGGTCCTCTCCAGCCTCCAGCACTTCACGGGGAGCCAGTATCTTGTACCTGAACATAAAGGGATATATTTAAATACATATTTTTCTATAAATCCATCAATCTATCTATTCATTGTCAGACGGCCCGGCTGCAAACTCCTCGAAGCAGCTCTATCCTGTGTCAGATCGTAGCCCTCTCTCCATCCCACCAATTCGAACTCTGTGATCCAATCTGACTGCCTTGGCTACTTTGAATGTCGCATATGAATTCGACCACCTCAGCTCAATTCAACCACCTCAGACAAATGTTACTACCCTGAACCAATTTGACCACTTCGGACCGATTCAACCATCAGCTGAAATCGACCACTTAGCCCAGTTAGACCACTCAACCCGATTGACTGTGACAACTTAGCACAATTCAATCACTTGGCCCAATTCAATACCTTAGAACAGTTTGCATCAATTTAAATAAGAGTTATTCAGGTTGGTGGAGATTCATTCCCTAATAACCCCTCTTTTATGTGTGTGTGTGTGTGTTTTTTTTTTTTTTTTTTTTTTTTTTTTTTTTTTTTTTTTAAAGTTTGTAATTTTCCCTATGGTAATATTACATGTGTACGGTCGCGCTAATAAGTCATGTCTCAGCTGGCATTACGTTTGGCTTGCTCTGTGCTGTATTAATGTCTGTCAGATGTTGAATAAGGTGGGTAAGTGTAGGAACATGGTTGTATATCTCAATCAAAAAGAAAACAATCATGTGTAAATACTGCTGATACCAATTGTTGATTAAAATATAATTGGTGCCGGTACATGACTTATTAGCGCGACTGTACTCTGATGTATATACGGCTTGTTACTACATTGTATTAATATATTCTGCAAGGGGTTGTTGAGAATCGTTAAGGGGAGGCTGGCCGTTTGTTTGGTCTATTAATGAATTTATTCATATTTTTTTTAGTTTCCTCCCTAGACCTCCATCAAGCTTAGAAAAACACCCCCTAGACCCCCCTTCAAGATGAATTTGTAAACATTTTCGGCAGAAAAATGTCTCGGGCCGAAGGCCGGCTCCTCTTAAAATTTCAGGCTCGCTATCGCTCGCCAAGAAATAATCGACACCTAAATGGCACGAAAGATCTTACAATTGACAACTAAATGGGGTGAAAGGTGTTAAAATTGCCAAACTAATGTGCCGAACGTCTTATAATCTCAAAACTAGTGGGGCTAAACATTAGGGAGAAGGGGGTCCAGAAAAACGGTCTGCCTCCCCTTAACCCTTATAAGATAATGACGCATTTTGACAGTCTATTCTGGCCATCATTAAACGATTCTATACAGTTTAGGAAGGATCTGTGGGAATGATGAGGGTAAAGCCGGTATCACACGGGAGCTTTTATAGTCAACATTCGATGATCGACATTTTTCTGGCAACATTTCTGGAATATTTTGCCCTGGTATCGGAAACTAGACTGATGCTAGATGACTATAGGGAACCGAAATATTCTAAATATTGACCTCATAAGCTGCCAGACCAGTGTTGTGGATAAATGTTGAGTGAAAAAGTGTTCGTGTGATACCGGCTTAAAGATGATCTCCATCCACCCTCTGACTTCGACACACCCTTACTAATCTGAATAAAATCGTCTAACAATAGCCCAGAAAACAACAGAAATGCGTCTTCGTATCATCTAAGGATTATGGGGAAGGTAGTTGCTTTTTGTGGACCTCCTTCTCCCTCATGTTTAGCCTCCTTAGTTTTGAGATTTTAAGACGTTCACCCCATTAGTTTTGAGATTCTAAGACGTTCACCCCATTAGTTTATCGATTTTAAGACGTTCACCCCATTAGTTTATCGATTTTAAGACGTTCACCCCATTAGTTTTGAGATTTTAAGACGTTCACCCCATTAGTTTTGAGATTTTAAGACGTTCACCCCATTAGTTTATCGATTTTAAGACGTTCACCCCATTAGTTTTGAGATTTTAAGACGTTCACCCCATTAGTTTATCGATTTTAAGACGTTCACCCCATTAGTTTTGAGATTCTAAGACGTTCACCCCATTAGTTTATCGATTTTAAGACGTTCACCCCATTAGTTTATCGATTTTAAGACGTTCACCCCATTAGTTTTGAGATTCTAAGACGTTCACCCCATTAGTTTTGAGATTCTAAGACGTTCACCCCATCAGTTTATCGATTTTAAGACGTTCACCCCATTAGTTTTGAGATTTTAAGACGTTCACCCCATTAGTTTTGAGATTCTAAGACGTTCACCCCATTAGTTTTGAGAGTATAATACCTTTTCAACCATTTTGTTATCAATATCAATACCAATACCTCTCGTGCCATTCAGGTGTCGATTTTTGTCCTGGCTGGCGATATTATGCCTGTAATTTTGTAGGAACCGGCAAATGTTTTTTACCGAAAAATGTACAAATTCATCTCAAAGGGGGATCTTGAGGATGATTGGTTAAACTAGACCTCCATCAAGCTTAGAAAAACACCCCCTAAATTTGTACATTTTTCGGTAGAAAAATGTCTCGGCCGAAGGCCGGTTCCTCTTAAAATTTCAGGCTGGCTATCGCTCGCCAGAAAATAATCGACATCTAAATGGCACGAAGAAAATTAAAACATAAATCAAATTATAAATATACCATACCCCCATTATAAAAAAAAAAAACTAATTAGCCTATTATATACCTGTGCCTGAAGTCCTTATAGGCCACTCTGTTAGGGAACCCCTTGCGGCAGATTCGGATCCCCTCCAACACCCCGTTACAGGTTAGTTGGTGCATAACCAAACCCGCGTCGATCACTCCTGCAAAACAAAAATATATATATATATAGATAGATATATATAGAGTATATATATGTGTGGTGGAATAGTCATGCCACTGGACTGGTAATCCAATGGTCCCGGGTTCGGATCCCGATGTATCAATGGGAAGATATTATTGGGATGGAATTTGTGCTGTACCTAGTATCATTGCATTACCACAAACCCCACCGAAACGCCAATAAAATACCATCATTGTTCCCTGATTAAATAGCACTGTATGAATATTTCCATATTCAAAATATGCTACAGGGGGACAATGCCTAGTGAGTTAATTGCTCAATAGGTGGCGTTCTGAAAGTGAGGGTCGTCTGAGTCTAGGGGGTGAGACAGTGAAGCACTGGATCGAAGCAGCTTCAGAGATGTGGCTGCTTCGAGCCGTGGGTGGGCAAATGGGCCTCGTGCAACCTGGGAAGGCAAGATATCGGGGGCTGGTTGCATCTCAATCTGCTTCACATGTTTCACTCCTTAGACTAGAACGAGACCTCACAGGCTTAACTGTTGAGTGTACGGTGAATGTACAGACGCTCAGCCTATGCCCGAGAGGGAGTAGCTAAAATATAGGAAAACAAAAAATATATATATATATATATATATATATATATATATATATACCGGTATGTATAATTATATACAATATATAAATAAATGAATGAATGAATAAATAAATATATGAATACATGAATGAATTAATATAATATATATATATATATATATATATATATATATATATATATATATATACCGGTACCGGTATATATATAAATAACTCTTTCAGAACACTGGGGGGTTTTCATTGTGTTCCTGCGATATCTTGAACATATAAGCTTAGGAAGGACCAGTTGCAATCAAAGGGGTGAAATATATCATAAGACTCCCATTACCTCCCACAGACCCATTCTAAATTTAACAGAATCGTCTAATATTATCCAGAATAAAATGAAGTAGTCTATCTATCTATTGTCTGGTGCCGTGATCCCTGTAGGGGTGGCCACGAACGATTCGCCACCATGCACCTCTGTCCCCAGTCAGTTGATGCCCCTCCTCCCATTCAGCACCACTTTCACACATATACTTCTTAACTCTGTCCTTCCACCTCTCTCTCGGTTTACCTCTCCCTCTCTGTCCTTCCACTTAACTCTCCTACACTCTCTTAGTCATTCTCTTGCTTCACATACGTTTCACATACGTTCCACATGGCCAAACCATCACAAGGTGTTCCTTTTCACACTTTCCAGCACATCTACATCCACACCACACCTCTCTCGTACTTCCCCATTCATCTGTCTATCTCTCCATGTAATTCTGCACGAACTTTTCAAGTAACTCATTTCTACCCCTCTCACTCTTGGTTTGTGTCTCTCCAACAACGTCCATGCTTCACTCCCGTATGTCAATGTCAGGATTGCCACACTATCATGCAAGGACTTCTTTACTTCCATCCTGACCACCCTATTTCTTGTTACTACTTTCAGCGTTTCTACAACCCTCTTCCCCTAGTGCACCCCCTCCCACACACTTCATCCATCTTTACTCAGCACACTGCCCAAATACTTAAATGAGCTGACATTCTCCATAGCCAGAACATTCAACCTCACCTCACACTCTGTGACTGTGCCCCTTTCAAAAACCATAACCTTACTCTTCCCCCAATTTAACTTCAGATTCCGTTTTCACACAGTGTTCCAATCATATTTACCAGACTCTGCAACTCCCATTCACTATCCCTCATCAGAACTGTATCATCAGCAAACAGCAGTACAGGCAACTTCCACTCATTTATTTCCCTTCATCATTATGGTATACCAACAGCCACTGCCCTTCCTTGTATATATTTCATGATTCCATCCATATATATATTGAACAACCACAGAGACATCACACATCCTTGATTTTACCCAACATTCACATCAAAGAACTCGGTCTGTTCATTCTCCACACGTACTGACGCCTTTGCTCCCACATACATGCTCTTCACTACTTTCAGCAACTTGCCATCTACTCCGTATATTCTCAGTACTGTTCACATACCTTCTCTATCCACTCTTTCTTAGGCCTTCTCCAAGTCCATAAAGGCAGCATACAACTTTTGTCCCTTCTCTAGATATTTCTCCACAAAACATTTCAAGGCAAAAACCTGGTCTACATATCCTCTTCCCTTCCTAAACTCGCCCTGCTCGTCACCTACCCATTTCTCCATTCTAGCACTCACTCTCTCAAACACTACCCTACTGTATATCTTCCCTAATACGCTTAGAAGACAAATCCCCGGTGATTGCCACACACACCTCTTTCCCCTTTACCCTTATACAGGGAAACCATTATGCCTGTCTTCCAGTCATCAGGTGCACTTCCCTTCTCCCATGCTAGTTTACACAGTTTCCATACCCATTCAATCACTATCTCACCACCATACCTCAGCATTTCCCAACACACTCCTTCTGTTCCTGGTGCTTTTCCCAACTTCACTCTTTTCAAGGCTTCCCACACTTCTGATCCCCAAGTCCTCCTCCACTACTTCTCTTCTTCTCCCTCCCATACCCCATCAAACTATGTTTGCTGGCACTTCATTCCTTACATTCAACAATTCGTTGAAGTACGCCCTCCATCTCTCGACTCTCTCTTGTGTCTTGGCTAATACTCACCCATTCTTATCTTTCACATCCTTACTATTTCCCTTGCTACCCTCCCTAACTTTCTTGACCTCTTTCCAGAACAGTTTCTTACACTCCCTCCATTTTACACTTAAATTCCTTCCAAATTCCTCATCCACCCTTCTCTTACTTTCCTTCACTACTCTCTTCACCACTCTCTTTTTCTCCAAGTACCTTTCCCTTTTCTGTCTCTCCAAATCTTCATTCCCTCTACTACCCAACCACTCTCTATATGCTTTCTTCTTATCTTCAACAGCTAGTTGTACCTCTTCAGTCCACCATGTTGTACCCTTCACTCCCCTCCCTCTTCTCCTAACTCCACATACCTCCTCACATACTTCACACATATCTTCCTTAAACACTTTGCTCACCTCTTCCACTTCCTCCATACCCTCCAAGTCATACCTACCTAGCCGTCTAGTAAAATTAAAGAGATACAGATATGCACATTAGGTAAGACATATGATTATATTACATTATGTTGTGAAAATCTTGTATAGTTCATTCAGTATTGGTAGGCCAGAAATTGTAACCCCTAACTTTTGTAACTCAGATGGGCTAGAGCAAATGGGCTGTACATTTCCCAACCTACTGCCTGGCTGACTCTTCTTAAATGGTGAAAGTGTTAGCTCGATTACTCCAGTCGTTTTTTAGTTACAGAGGATAGGAGTCACGGTTTCTGGCCGGCCTATAATTAATGGCCTTTATAGTCACGTGTTATTGTACATGTACTAACCTGGGGATTTGGTTTCGTTGGGCACAATACAACGGATGAAGTGAGGGTGGGTGGCATTCAGGGTCCTCATCAGATTGTTAAGTTGGTCCTGTTGGTGGAAGGTATATAGTATTATCTACACTGTCAAATATTAAAGGTATAAATATGGGTTACAAAATTTATAATAGATCATTAGGTATATAATTATATATTTTTTGTTTCTATGTGAGTGAGGGAGACAAAAGGCAGAACTGCCTGTATCGAGTGCCTCCTCCAGAGTTGAAAGAGCGACAGGGCCAAAATCAAGGGACGTTCGAGCCAAAATGCCTGGACACACAGAGTTTGAAGCAATTTAAGTCATAGGAAGAGAGAAGGACTGATTCTGGGAGAAAGTTCCAGAGCTTAGCAGTTGAATAGAAGAAAGACTGAGAATAACTTTTCACTCTTGGGTTGGAGAGTTGCACAGAGTCGGGGTGAGATTGTGTTGCAAGACGGGTATGACGTACCCTACGTAGAGGAGGTGGTATACACTGGGAAAGCTCTGAGGAACATTGATTAATGTAGTAGCAATAGAATAGCGAGAGAGATGCAATATTGCGGCGAAGAGAGAGAGATTGCAGAGAGTTGGTGAGTGGACGGGAGTTAAGGATACGAAAGGCTTTCCTTTCTACTTTGTCTAGGAGTGCGGTGTGAGAGGATCCTCCCCACACATGTGAACAATACTCAATACAAGGATGCACTGTGCCCCTGTACAGAGCAAGAAGCTGTGCAGGGGTAAAGAACCCCTTGAGGCGGTTAAGCACACCCAGCTTCTGGGAGGCTGCCTTAGCAAGACTGGTAAGATGGTCCTTTCAATTGAGAGCAGAAGAAAAAGATACATTAAGAATATTGAGAGAAGATGAAGGATTGATTTGTGTATTGTTGAAGAATAAGGGATAGTCCTCTGGGAGTTCCCGATGGGTAGTAAGATGAAGAAATTGGGTTTTGGAAGCATCAAAGGCAACAAGGTTTTCTCTGCCCAAATTGGAAATAGTAGTTAGATCAGAAGATAAGTGTTGCATGGCTTCATTACGTTTGTTTTTGAGGAATTGCTGGCTGGGGCATTCTGGAAAACTAATTGAGTAGTGTAAGGTAGAGTCGTCTGCGTATGAATGGATGGGAATTGAGGTACAGTTGAGAAGATAATTTATGAAAATTAGAAGGAGAATGGGAGATAGGACAGAGCCCTGAGGAACACCGGAGTTGATAGGATGAGGAAGTGAGCGATGGCCGTCCACAACCACAGCTATGGAACGGCCGGAAAGGAAATTAGAGACAAAGGCACAGATGGAGGGATAGAAACCGAAGGAGGGTAGTTTAGAAATTAAAGATTTGTGCCAGATTCTATCGAAGGCCTTTGATATGTCTAGTACAATAAAAAAGGTCTCACCGAAGTCCCGAAAGGAGGATGACCAAGAGTTTGTAAGATATGAAAGAAGATCACCAGTAGAGCTACCCTTAAGGAAGCCATACTGGCGATCTGAGAGTAGATAGTGATAGTGAACAAAAAGCAATAGCCTACAATGCATACACAAGATCAAAAACACATGAAGCCTTTAATTACTTTAGAAACATCAGAAATCATGCCAAAACTGTATTAAACCTAACTAAATCAAACTTTCTCCATAAGCAGGCAAATAAACTTCTAAATAATCCAAATGATAACAAAATATTTTGGTCTACTCTTAACTCATTCAAATCCAACTTCACTACTGCTTCATCCATTCCACCATTAAAATCTCCGACTGGCAATCTTGTAAGTGACCCACGAGGTAAAGCTAACCTTCTTGCAGATATTTTCTCCACCAACTCAACCTTAGATGACATAAATCAAGATGTCCCTGTACTTAATTTTAATTCACCTGAAATTCCCTCACTTAAGATCCACACCAGACATGTCAAAACTATTTTGCAGAATCTCTCAGTAGATAAGGCTCCTGGTCCAGATGAAATTCCTCCAATAGTACTTAAGAATTGCTCCTTGGTGCTCGCTCCTGTATTGGCAAAATTTTTCCGTCTGTGTACTCATACCTCATGCTTCCCAGTACCCTGGAAAGAAGCAAACATCCATCCAGTTCCTAAAAAAGGTGCCTCTTCAGATCCATCAAACTACAGACCAATAGCTATAACTTCCACTCTTGGCAAAGTTTTTGAAATTATATTAAATAATCACATAATTAAGCATCTGGAGAATAATAAATTAATCAATGATAGGCAATATGGTTTTAGACGATGTCGATCAACTGCAGACATTCTTTGCCTTCTTACGCATCAAATCAACCAAGCTACAGACCAACATGGTGAAACACATACAATAGCACTGGATATATCAAAGGCATTTGATAGAGTCTGGCATCAATCCTTATTGTCGAAGATGTCACACTACGGCCTTGCATCATTAGTTCCACTAATTTCTTCTTATCTTCATAACAGAAAAATACGTGTAATGGTAGATGGCCTTTATTCTCAATTTCACTCAATAAATGCTGGTGTTCCCCAGGGATCAGTTTTGGCCCCAACTCTGTTCCTCATTCATATCAATGATCTCATATCTACCACTCATAATCCAATACATTCCTACGCAGATGACTCAACACTCCACAGTTCCTTCACATTTACCAATTCTTTCACCCAACCCGATCTTATAAATTCAAAAATAAACACTGCAATTTCTCTGAACCGGGACCTTTCTAGAATTAGTGAATGGGGACAAGAGAATCTAGTTTCCTTTAATGCACAGAAAACCAAGTACATTCAATTTTCTAACCGACAGAATCTCACTGACTCCCATATATTTTTTAATGATGTAAATATTCCCACTTCCCCTAGTATTGACATTCTCGGTGTAACATTAACTACTAACTTGAGCTGGACACATTATGTTAGAAGCATTGCTAAGAATGCCTCTAAAAAACTGGGACTCCTGTACAGAGTTCGAGAATTCTTCACTGACGAGCAGTTGGCCGTAATATATAAAAGTCATGTGCGCTCTCAGATGGATTACTGTTCACCTCTGTGGGGTGGAAGTGGAGTGGTTGCATTGAGGCAGTTGGACAAAATTCAAAATAAAGCTATTAGATTAATCAATAACCCTGCAATCACACAGGACCTTCCTACATTAGCCATACGAAGAAACGTTGCATCCCTTGCATTATTCTACCGATATTTTCACAGCAATTGTTCCGATTCAATTGTGCCGCCTCTCCACATCTTTCCCCGTTTATCCCCAGAGCTACTACTCTTTGGAATTCACTTCCCTCGAAGTTGTTACAAACATTTTATGAATGGAGGATGCCTTTAGGCACATGGACCTTTTTGTTTTATCTGTGTTTTTCCTTCCTCCGTTCATTGTCTCTTAAAAAAAAAAAAAAAAAAAAAAAAAAAGATTATGAGAAGAGATAGTGATTGTATGTTTTGAACAATCATGGGATTAGCAAAGACTTGGGGGTGTATTGTTTAAGCTTAATGGAGGTCTAGGTAGCAAACTAAATTATAAACGTAGTCTTAAAAATTGAATTGTGTTGATCAGAGGATTGAATGTGATAGACTGTGACTCTGATTCTTAGAGGGACTTCCAAAATTGATTAAAATCGTCTAATGATAGCCGAAAGATTATGAAGAAATACGCCATCATATACTGAGAGGGTAAAGTGCCATAACATGTGGCGATTATTATTACGTATTATTAGTATTGTCATTATTATTATCAGTAGTAGTAGTAGTAGTATCATTATTATTATTATTATTGTTGTTATCAAGGTTACCAATTGTATTATTATTATTATTATTATTATTGTTGTTGTTGTTGTTGTTGTTGTTGTCTTACCTTGTACCCAGAGGAGACTGTTCTAAAGGTTGCAGATTTCTTCCCAGTTCCTGAAATAAAGATATAAAACACTGATTATTTTATATTATGGACAAGACATAGATATATGGAAGACATTATCATACCGAATATATTTACAGTCATCGCGTCAGATTCACTGATCCATTGTTTCGGGAGTAGGTTAGGACCAAGCAAGGGGTGCCACTTTTGTCCGTAAATGTGCTATCGCTTTAGTTTCTGACTGTACAGTCAGGAAAATATATGGTGATGCACGCATTTGAAACCTTATCGAACACAAACGTCACATTATGTTGCTAATTATAGCCCAAATACTTCAGAACTTTGTTTTAAAGATTTACAAATTTGAGTTGGTGTAACCTTGAATATGCTAACTAGTGTACAGTTCCTACAGTACATACCCTTGGTGTCACCGGTGCCGGACTGTCCCGGATGGTCACTGAAGATCTGAACGGTCAGGTCATTGGAGGATTTCTTGAGCTGGTCCACCACAGTGTCGTTGAGGGGGTCCTTGTTCTTCTCCAGCCACCCCGACAGGTTGTAGCTGACGGTGCCGGCGTAGTGCACGATGGCGAAGTGGGAGTCAGATTCACCTGGCTTGGGGGGCTTGGGCTTGATGAACACGGGGGTCTTGCCCAGGTAGTTGGCGTTCAGTTTTTCCTGGAAAGTCTTATCCGTGGCCTTGGGGAACATGGACTCTTCCTCCAGGATGGAAAAGACGCCCAGTTTCTGGTGGCAGAATTATTATAATTAACACTTTGACTATAATAGACGTTTCATGAATGTAATAAAATCGTTTAATACAAAAAAAGACACTCAGTTTCTGGAGGCGAACTCATTCATTTAGGATTTCGCAAACCGGATAACCTCTTTGATATGAAATGTGAAAATTGCAATCTGTAGACAAAATGCAATATTATTATCAATTTAAGTTTGGAACTTAGAATGTACATGAAGACGCCTATCTATCCGCTCAATTCGGTCAATGGTTTAGATTACAAGTATGTATTATAAAGTAGAAACATTAATTCAACATACCTTTTCGAAGAGCTCAATGCAGGCCTGTAGATCCATACCGAAGTCCACAAAGGTCCAGTCGATTCCCTCCCTCTTGTACTCCTCCTGCTCCAGCACGAACATGTGATGGTTGAAGAACTGCTGCAGCTTCTCATTACAGAAGTTGATGCAGATCTGCTCGAACCCATTGGACTGTAGAGAAATATAATAGCTATGATTCTCATAAGCATAATCTAGTTAAATCTAGCTATGAGTGTAATTTATTTATGTACTGTAGCTCTTAATTCCTTTGAGCTGAATATTGAATTAGGTTAACCTGACGGTAGCTTCATATTGACGAGCATGAACAATACTGAATGACAAAGAATTATTCACTCACTACTCCAGTTATCCAATTAGGTTTCATGTTCTTAGTGTTATTAGCATGGAAGTGTCAGCTATGAACAGGAGATGACTTTAATGCAGTGATTCTCTTGTATATGCTAGAAAGTACCCATAATTACCTCGAATATCTCAAAGCCAGCAATGTCGAGGACGCCAATGAAAGACGTTCGCTTGAGCCCCGTCTCCAGCGTCTTGTTGCACTTTGCGACCAACCACTTGAAGAGCCGATCGTAGAGAGCCTTGGCCAGCGCCCCCACGGAAGAGTAGCACTGGCTCATGTTCATACCCTTCGCCACAAACTCCGCTCCGACTTTAATCTTCGGCTTGGTGATGTTTTTGTAGAGATCAGCGCCGTCGACTCCTAGAAGCTTTCCAACGATCCCACCAACCTGAACCACAAAGAAAAGAGTTGTTTATAGATATTGGTGGAATTCATAGTTGCATTGTTTCCGTATTATTCTTGTACAGCTGCCCGACAAAGCTGTTTGATAAAAATATGGTGTTGTGTGATGATTAATGATTTATGATGTGTGTGATGCAATAATAATCTTTGTTTTGAAGTATTCTTTGATAGTCAGATCATTTTAGTGGTCTGTGATGGTGTGAGTGATAATTTGAGGTATAAGGGTATAATAATATCGATATTCATGGAGTGTAAGACCACATGTACTGATTTACGATAAATAATGATGACATACTAACCTCAGCATCACTGGGCTCGGCTTGCTCCTCCCTTCCCCGCTGCTTGAACTTCATGTTACCCAGGTGCATGACAGCGGCCGTCACTCGGTACAAGTCCTCCACTTCATTGCGGCTGAATCCAAGAATATCCAGCGCATCCTGTATATATTGAGGAGTAAAACACATGGCATTAACTTTTTGGAGTTAATAGAATCGTCTAGTGTTGTTTATAATACGAAAACACGCACAGACTATGATTGAATTGCAGGAGTTACTTGGTACATTTCCTCCACCTTCCCGCAGCTGAATCCAAGAATATCCAGAACATCCTATTATTTTGAGGGATAATACCCATGGAATTAACCTCTGCACACTAGAATCTTGCCTTAACTTAATAAAATCATCTAGTATCAGCCAGAATATGAGAAAAATAGGCTATCACAGTATGCGTTCTCCAGCTCACCACGGCTTAATATAAGGAAATCCAGTACATTCTGTTTTATTTCAGAGTATAAGGCACATGGAATTAACCATCGGAGCTTTATAAAATTGCCTATTGTTAGCCAGATTACAAGAACCCAAGGAATATTTGTATTGGAAGAGTCACTCTGTACATGTCCTTCACCACCCCGCAGCTGAATCCTAGAATATCCAGCGCATCCTGTTAATTTTGAGGGATTAGACGCAGGGTATATAAGACACGATATAAGACGCATGGTAGTATAAATTATTATGATGCATGATATAAGACACACAGCATACGATGCTTGATAGCAAAGACGCACATTATAGAAACACATAAAATTCTAGTCATGTAAGAGGTAGGCTAGTTCTGACCACTATTCTCGGCAACTCTGATCTGGAAGCTTTGGAATTCCGGCTTTATAAGATTTGATCAAGTACTTTATAATAATCCACCTTTAGGATGTATTTACCTCAATCAAGCGGACTACGAATACCTCTAGGTTTATGAACAATCCTGGTTTGACCTATATGTTCAGCTGGTTGTTCTTGTTTACATTATTGCTAGAACAATTTTTGCTGAAAAAGATAAATAAACTTTGACTTCACTCAATGTTAACTTACATGACAGAACTGCATATCCTCAGCATCATCAATGGAGGGGACGGTGACCTTGCCCTGAGACACGTAGTGGTAGTCGAAGATGTCGTCGTTCAGGTAGCACAGAGCTGTTGATCAAAGCAATTGATAGTATAAGACAATTATTCTATACTATTTAGAATATGAGACAGACACATTACCGCCGTTGAATTTTGTAATAGATGAATTATTATACAGTAAAGTTTATCCTCTAGAGTCTAGACAGTAGTTCTCGACATGATGACTTCAACTTGCCTCAACCATATGTCACATGCTCTTCCCTTACGTCTCCTTCACTTGGGCTTGTCTCCCACCAAAACTATCGTATGAGCAGAGTCAACTTCAGGGACACAAGCAATGTTCCTGTATAGCCAAAGATGGAGCTCTAGTCCTATATACCCAATATGTCTCTAAACAGTTTTAGAGACTAGACACTGATTTGCTAATTGGTCACAGTAATGATAGTCCATGATCCTGTTATGTAATTTGGTACCAAAGGAGTTGATGTATCTCTTCAAATCACTACTGAGTGTCCATGTCTTGCAACAGTGCAACAGAAACAGAAATCACCAGTGTTTTGAAGGTCCACAACTTGTTACTGTGTCATAGGCTTCGACATCTCCATATACTTATGTTGAGAGCGTCCATAATCCCATATGATAGACGGGGTTATGAATAACATTGTGGCCTGACCCATGACTGTTATGGGTCTCAATATCAAGATAATTTAATTTATCCAAAACCTCTATGGTGTCGCTATATTTTTTTTTTTTTTTTTCTATGTGATTGAGGGAGGCAAAAGGCATAACTGCCTATAGCGAGTGCCTCCCCCATAGTTGAAAGAGTGACAGGGCCAAAATCAAGGGACGTTCGAGCCAAAATGCCTGGACACACGGAGTTTGAAGCAATTTAAGTCATAGGAAGAGGGAAAGACTGATTCTGGGAGAGAGTTCCAGAGCTCAGCTGTTGAGTAGAAGAAAGTTTGAGAGTAACGTTTCACTCTTGGGTTGGAGAGTTGCACAGAGTAGGGGTGGGATTGAGTTGCAAGACGGGTACCACGTGCCCTACGTAAAGGAGGTGGTATGCACTGGGATAGCTCTGAGGAACACTGATTATTATAGTAGCGATAGAATAGCGAGAGAGATGCAACATTGCGGCGGAGAGAGAGATTGCAGAGAGTTGGTGAGTGGACGGGAGTTAATGATACGAAAGGCCTTCCTTTCAACTTTGTCTAGGAGAGCGGTGTGAGAGGAACCTCCCCACACATGTGAACAATACTCAATACAAGGGCGCACTATGCCCCTGTACAGAGCAAGAAGCTGTGCAGGGGAAAAGAACCCGGCGGTTGAGCACACCCAGCTTCTGGGAGGCTGCCTTAGCAAGACTGGTAATATGGTCCTTCCAAATGAGAGCAGAAGAAAAAGAGACACCAAGAATATTGAGAGAAGATGAAGGGTTGATTTATGTATTGTTGAAGAATAAGGGATAGTCCGCTGGGAGATCCTGACGGGTAGATAGATGGAGAAATTGGGTTTTGGAAGCATTAAAGTTAACAAGGTTTTCTCTGCCCCAATTGGAAATAGTAATTAGATCAGAATTTAAGAGTTCTATGGCTTCATTACGTTTGTCGTTGAGGGATTGCTGGCAGGGGCGTTCTGAAAAACTAATGGAGTAGTGTAAGGTTGAGTCGTCTGCGTATGAATGGATGGGAATTAAGGTACAGTTAAGGAGATCATTTATAAAAATTAGAAAGAGAATAGGAGATATGCACACATAGATGGGCATTGCTTCATTCAACAAGTAACTAAATGCTTAAACTTTGGTCTTAGCCAAAGAAACTTATTGACTAAGGGGTTCTGAATCCTCGTGAAGGGCCTCAAGAGCAAGTAAAGGAATATCCAGGGACTCTACTAGGATGTCTGTATCATCTGCAAAATCAAGGTCAGTGATCTTGAAATTGCCGACAGACTACTCGCCCCAGTACCCAGTGCATACAAGGGATGAAAAGAGAAGGTGCCAGTACACATCCCTTTCTCACTCGTAAGTTAACAGGGAAGAAGGGGGAGGTCTACCCACCACACGTGACAGCACTCTCTGTTACTGTATAAAGTCCAGTCACCAGCTCAATAATCGTTTCAGGTATCCCACAGAGTTGCAGTAATCTCCTTGTGTCTCCTGATGCACTGAGTCAAATGCCTACCTATTATCATAAACTGACATATGTTTCAGTGCATTGCCATGTAAGATAATTGATGTACAGTAAATAAAAGTATATAGCCTACTTACATTTGATCTCTTTGACCTGGTTGGACATCATCTCGTAGAAGATATGGTAGGATCGCTCCAAGGGCTGTTGAGAGATGACACGAGCCTTCTCCAGCAGGTACACTTCAATGTCTCCTCCAGACAGCTTACCAGAAGATCCAAAGTGGATACGCACGAATTTACCCTGAAAACAGATAATAACATTTTCTTTTCCATTTTTATGGGCCACAACGATTATGATTTACTACATATACATCATGTCTAGAATTTGTAAAAAACGCAATCAAGACAATACAATACTTTATTATATCCCAGATGTATCAGAACTTGGCTCTATAGATTTAAAGATTGAAAATGGTGTAACCTTATAATATATATGTGCTAAAAACCGTAGTCTTACTTAACCTCTTGATGATTATGACATATTTTGACAGTACTCTGGTTATCATTAGACAATTTTATTCTGAGTTGGAAGGGTATATCGAAGGCTTTATCTTTTCAACTCCCACATATCTTTCCTAAGCTATATAAAATCGCCTAAAGACGGCCAAAATAAACTGCTAAAACACGTCATGATTCTCATGGGGTTAAATCAAAGTTGAGGTAACTTACGAAGCGAGAGGAGTTGTCATTCCGTACAGTCTTGGCGTTACCGAAGGCCTCCAGCACGGGGTTGGTCTGTACGATCTGGTCCTCCAAGTTCTGTGGTAAAATACAAGGTGAACACAAAATAAACTATTAGAACTATAATTTTTTTTTCCCAGCCGATGGTAAAATGCCTTGACCCTATCTTCATTAGTGGGCTATTATAAATATTTTTGCATGAAGTATGTTTAATGCTTATGAAAGCTTGGCACTATTATGATGCAGAGACATGGTAGTTTCATATTTTCCCGTTAAGTATAGAAGTATCAGTTACTAAGGGATTCAATTGTCGTCCGTTGAAATATAACCGTCTATTATTATATGAATGTGGGCATTTCCGAAAGTGCAATACACTTAGACACTACTAAAACGATTTATTCACACCACATCCACACTTACAAGCGCTGCTAGAGAGATGAAAACTTGCATGAGTAATGAAAGGCTCTGAGGAAGAAAAGTTTTGCAACCGGCTGACGTAGTGTTGACTACCCTGACCAATGGCACCTGGCTGTCTTCCACTGGCTTGGTGTAGTTTGGCGTCCTAAACCTGCATCACCACTGTCTCGCCATCTTGACTCATAACCTCGGACTAAACATACACTCACGCTACCTATTGAGCTTTTCATCTCTTCATCAACTCATGACAAAGACAAACATGGGTGAGTCCAATCAGCAATTGATATGAGCAACACCTATCCTATCAACCTCCCCTTTCCCTTACATCTTCATATCAGGAGTTTTCAATGTTTACCACCGCTAATGACTCTCCTCTCATCTCACTGACCAACCAGGTGAACAAGCTTACATCTTTTCCATCCTAAATTGCCTAGAGCAGGTAGTCCATCACCCTACTCATATCCCAGAACACCTTTGGAGATTTTCTCTGATCATAACCTTATCTCTGTTACCTGTCCTATCTCTCCAGTACGGCCACCCGGCAGCGCTTGTGTCACTTTGGCGCTGCCAACTGAGAGGCTCTTCGGCAGTACTCTTTGATTTCCCATGGAATTATTTTTGCTTCTGTTGCCGGGAACCCTCAGAGCGTGCTGAACACATCACCGAGGTAATAATCTCAGGCACGAAGGCATACTTTCTATTTTCTTTCTCACAGTCTCATGCAAATACTTTTTAGTTTACTCACGCTTGTTCTACTGCTGTTCGTAATATGAAGGAAGCATTCAAACGGTACCGTCGCCTTCAAACTCAAGAATCTCATATTTTCTATGTTTCTACCCGATAACAAGCCAAATCTGTTCTTCGCTTGCCAATAACTTTCATCAATAACAAATGTTCAGAACTTTCCAACTCTAGTTCTTCCCAAGCTTTCTGTCATCTAGCCAAACAACACTCCAATAATTTCACTTCCTCGTCGTTGCCTCCTCATTTCCACTCTGATGGTACCACCATCACTTCTTTCTCTGACAAAGTTGAAGCTCAAACTTTTGCCAAAAATTTGATGATTCCGGTGTTATTGCTTCCCCTCCACCCCCCTCTCTTACTTTTGCCTAATATCCTAATCTCTTCTAAGAATGTACTTTCTGCCCTCTCTGGGCTGAATACTAAGAAGGCGTGTGGACCGGATGGTGTTCCTCCTGTTGTACTCAAACACTGTTCTTCCTTGCTGACTCCCTGCTTAAGCAAACCTTTTCATCTTTGTTTTTCCTATAACGTCTTGCTGGATGTTTTCTCTCATTCAACCTGTACCAAAGAGGGGTGACCGCTCTCAATCCTCCAACTATCGTCCAATTGCTCTCATTTATTGCATCTCTATAGTTTTTTAATCTATTATTTATTCAAAATGTCTTAAGCATTTGACTTCCTATAATCTACTTTCAGATTGACAGTATGGTTTCCTCAAGGGTCACTCTACTGTTAATCTCCTTCTTACTAACTAACTCTTGGTCATCCTCCTTTGGTGAGATTTCTATTGCGCTAGACAATTGAGTTTGGCACAAATTTATAATTTCTAAACTACCCTCCTTCAGTTTCTATCCCTTCACATTCCTTTCTGGCCTTTCCTTCTTGGCCGTTCTATAGCTGGGATTGTGGAAGGCCATCGCTTACTATCTCACCCTATCAACGCTGGTGTTCCTCAGGGTTCTGCCCTGTCTCCAGTTCTCTGTTTACTATTCATTAATAATCTTCTCAACTGTACCTCCAGTCTTATCCACTCATATTCTGATGATTTTACTTTTGTTTTCTATGTGAATGAAGTAGACAAAAGGCAAAGCTGCCTGCAACCCGTGTTTCCATAACAAATATAAGTGACAGAGCCAAATTCAAGGTATGTTAAGGGGGGTGACCTGTTTTTGTTCTGTCCCTTTCTATCTTTCTCTGGCTTGTATCCATTTGGCCCCATTCAGCCTACTGTTTTAAGGCGTTTATCCCCATCCAGGTGTCAATTTTTTATAGCGAACCAGCATATTTTTTATTTTTGTTTGACAGCAGGCTAAATTTGTACATTTTTCTATAGAAAAATGTCTCCGGCGAAGCCGGATTTCTTCATATAATGCTGGCTCGCTATCGCTCACCAGGAAGAAATCGACACCTAGATGGGGATAAATGTCTCAAAATAGTTGGCTGAATGGGGCCAAATGGATACAAGCCAGAGAAAGAGAGGAAAGGACAGAAATAACAAAAAGCAGGTTACCCCCCTTAAGCGTTAAAATGTCAAAATGTCTTAACAGACAGACACAACTAGGTTTTCACAGCGACTCACCATGCAATTACTCCAAAACTCACTTGATGAGGACATAGCTCGCCCATCTTATGACCTATCAAATATTTCCGATTGGGACAGAGAGAACCTTCTTTCTTTCAATACCTCCAAAACCCAATTTCTCCATCTATTTACCCATCACAAATGTTCACACAACTATCACTTTTCAACAATACACAAATCAGCACTTCTTCTTCTTCTCTCAATATCCTGGGTGTATCTTTTTCTCCTGACCTCTCTTGGAAGGATCATATTACCACTCTTGCTAAAACAGCTTCCCAGAAGTTAGGTGTGCTCAACCATCTCCGTGGGTTCTTCACCCCCACAAAGCCTCTTGCTTTGTATAGGGGCACAGTGCACCCGTGTATCGAGTATTGTTCACATGTGTGGGGAGGTTCCACCCATACCGCACTTCTCGAAAGGGTAGAGTCAAAAGCATTTTGTCTCATCAACTCGCCTCCTCTCACTAATTCCTTACAATCTCTCTCTACACGCAGCAATGTTGCATCTTTCTTACCCTTTTACCGCTGTTACAATAATCAGTGTTCTTCAGAGTTTTCTCAGTGTATGCCTCCTCCCTTATGGAGAGTGGGGGCACCCACCTTTCAATAAATCCCACCTCAACTCTGTCTAATTGTCTAACCCTAGAGTGAACTGATTTTCCCAATCTTTCTTCTACACAACAAGTAAACTTTGGATTTCTCTCACTCGATCTGTCTTTCCCTCTTCCTATGACTTAAGCTGCTTTAAACTGTGTATTCAGACATTTTGACTCTAACGTACATTTAATTAGTCTCCGTTTTGCCCTTTGTCTCCTTCATAAGAAAAAAAAAAAAAAATCGGAAGCCCTGTTTAGATATTAGGTATTCCGTAAGTTGTCTAGTTACTGACCGGTTTCTCCTCCCCAGTGTTCTTAGCAGCCGTAGCACTGATGTTGGCGAAGTAGGATAACACCTTCTTGGTGTTCTCAGTCTTGCCCGCGCCAGACTCTCCGCTAAACAAAATATAAATGATAAATTAATACAAAGATTGAAAATATTATGTTAGAGATATGTGGTAGTAAAGGTCTTAGTATTGGTCCTGTCTAGGTGGAATCTAATGTGGTAGTAAAGGGCTTAGTATTGGTCCCGTCTAGGTGGAATCTAATGTGGTAGTAAAGGGCTTAGTATTGGTCCTGTCTAGGTGGAATCTAATGTGGTAGTAAAGGCCTTAGTATTGGTCCTGTCTAGGTGGAATCTAAGGTGGTAGTAAAGGGCTTAGTATTGGTCCTGTCTAGGTGGAATCTAATGTGGTAGTAAAGGGCTTAGTATTGGTCCTGTCTAGGTGGAATCTAATGTGGTAGTAAAGGGCTTAGTATTGGTCCTGTCTAGGTGGAATCTAATGTGGTAGTAAAGGGCTTAGTATTGGTCCTGTCTAGGTGGAATCTAATGTGGTAGTAAAGGGCTTAGTATTGGTCCTGTCTAGGTGGAATCTAATGTGGTAGTAAAGGGCTTAGTATTGGTCCTGTCTAGGTGGAATCTAATGTGGTTGTAAAGGTCTTAGTATTGGTCCTGTCTAGGTGGAATCTAATGTGGTAGTAAAGGGCTTAGTATTGGTCCTGTCTAGGTGGAATCTAATGTTGGTAGTAAAGGCCTTAGTATTGGTCCTGTCTAGGTGGAATCTAATGTGGTAGTAAAGGGCTTAGTATTGGTCCTGTCTAGGTGGAATCTAATGTGGTTGTAAAGGTCTTAGTATTGGTCCTGTCTAGGTGGAATCTAATGTGGTAGTAAAGGGCTTAGTATTGGTCCTGTCTAGGTGGAATCTAATGTGGTAGTAAAGGCCTTAGTATTGGTCCTGTCTAGGTGGAATCTAATGTGGTAGTAAAGGGCTTAGTATTGGTCCTGTCTAGGTGGAATCTAATGTGGTAGTAAAGGCCTTAGTATTGGTCCTGTCTAGGTGGAATCTAATGTGGTAGTAAAGGCCTTAGAATTGGTCCTGTCTAGGTGGAATCTAATGTGGTAGTAAAGGGCTTAGTATTGGTCCTGTCTAGGTGGAATCTAATGTGGTAGTAAAGGCCTTAGTATTGGTCCTGTCTAGGTGGAATCTAATGTGGTAGTAAAGGGCTTAGTATTGGTCCTGTCTAGGTGGAATCTAATGTGGTAGTAAAGGCCTTAGTATTGGTCCTGTCTAGGTGGAATCTAATGTGGTAGTAAAGGCCTTAGTATTGGTCCTGTCTAGGTGGAATCTAATGTGGTAGTAAAGGGCTTAGTATTGGTCCTGTCTAGGTGAAATCTAATGTGGTAGTAAAGGCCTTAGTATTGGTCCTGTCTAGGTGGAATCTAATGTGGTAGTAAAGGGCTTCGTATTGGTCCTGTCTAGGTGGAATCTAATGTGGTAGTAAAGGGCTTAGTATTGGTCCTGTCTAGGTGGAATCTAATGTGGTAGTAAAGGCCTTAGTATTGGTCCTGTCTAGGTGGAATCTAATGTGGTAGTAAAGGGCTTAGTATTGGTCCTGTCTAGGTGGAATCTAATGTGGTAGTAAAGGGCTTAGTATTGGTCCTGTCTAGGTGGAATCTAATGTGGTAGTAAAGGGCTTAGTATTGGTCCTGTCTAGGTGGAATCTAATGTGGTAGTAAAGGGCTTAGTATTGGTCCTGTCTAGGTGGAATCTAATGTGGTAGTAAAGGGCTTAGTATTGGTCCTGTCTAGGTGGAATCTAATGTGGTAGTAAAGGGCTTAGTATTGGTCCTGTCTAGGTGGAATCTAATGTGGTAGTAAAGGGCTTAGTATTGGTCCTGTCTAGGTGGAATCTAATGTGGTAGTAAAGGGCTTAGTATTGGTCCTGTCTAGGTGGAATCTAATGTGGTAGTAAAGGGCTTAGTATTGGTCCTGTCTAGGTGGAATCTAATGTGGTAGTAAAGGGCTTAGTATTGGTCCTGTCTAGGTGGAATCTAATGTGGTAGTAAAGGGCTTAGTATTGGTCCTGTCTAGGTGGAATCTAATGTGGTAGTAAAGGGGTTAGTATTGGTCCTGTCTAGGTGGAATCTAATGTGGTAGTAAAGGCCTTAGTATTGGTCCTGTCTAGGTGGAATCTAATGTGTTAGTAAAGGGCTTAGTATTGGTCCTGTCTAGGTGGAATCTAATGTGGTAGTAAAGGCCTTAGTATTGGTCCTGTCTAGGTGGAATTTAATGTGCACTACTCACCCCTGTTATTTATCGGAGGATAACAGGTTTTCACAAAACGTAGACGGATTTTGTTTTGTTTTTTGTATGTGCAATAATTAATACTAACAGTAATAAGTAGAGGGGCATGCGGTAGAGCGCATACCTCCGCATACGCTGGCTGGTTTTTTGCCATTAAAATAATAGGCCTAAGTTTTCTTCTGGATCTGGGTTCCAGGACATGATTTGGATCGCCTCCTACATTGAATCATTTCTTCCAATCTACCCACCAAATTTCGTGAAAATCGGTTCATAACTTTGTGATATATCATGTTTACAGACAAACAAACAAACGAAGGCAAAACTATATCCTCCGTCCAACTTTGTTGGCGGAGGTAATAATACTAATACTAATATTTGTAACCATTCTATTATTTATCATATTGATATTTATCATTATAATTATATCATTAATATTACATGAATATCAGTAGTAGCTAGTAGCATCAGCGGTGGTTGTTGTAGTAGTAGTAGTAGTAGTAGTAGTAGTAGTAGCCTAGTAGTAGTAGTAGTAGTAGTAGTAGTAGTAGTAGTAGTAGTAGTAGTAGTAGTAGTAGTAGTAGCCTAGTAGTAGTAGTAGTAGTAGTAGTAGTAGTAGTAGTAGCCTAAACTAGTAAAATATTTATTCAAAAGAAATGTTAGAGTAGAATACCAATTATTCACATTCTTCTCTGTTGTGGTGCATCCCATATTCCTGCTTAACATATACTGTATAGTAAGCCTAGATTAAATGTGTGTTTTGTATACAGTATAGGATGAACAGTATATATGGGCAAGATTAATGATTAGCTGTAATATATATTAATAGTAATTATCAGGCCTTTTATTGAGCCTCATTTCCTCTCTAGCCCTTGTTCCGATATGCAATACCAGTAGACGTACTAGTAACTAGACAATAGTGGACTTCCAATAATACTGATGGGCTATTACCCATCTCCTTGCTCAAGGGAGAAGGTACAAACCAGGGCTAGTGGAAAAACCTTCACGCCTGAGCGGGTCTTGAAGTCGAGACTCCTGGGTTTAAGGAAGTCAATTTGACGCTCTCCACTAAACCGGAGGTTTTAAGATGTTCACCCCATTAGTTTGGCGATTTTAAGACCTTTTGCCCTATTTCTTTTTGCCCTATTTCTTTGTCCATTGTATGACCTTTCGTTCCATTTAACACACAGTGGTCGGTTAGGTATCGGTAAGGTGTGTTTAAAAGATTCAGTTATGCCTCAATATCATTCGGGGCTTATAGCATTGCTGTAACCTTATAATTATATGCTCACGACAGTCCATATCGACATTCTCTCTCTCTCTCTCTCTCTCATATCTGTTGTTGCTTGATTTCCTTTGATTTCCTTTGTACTCCTCTACCAAGGGAGGTGGGCAATAGTATTTAAATTGCTACGTTTAAGAAGAGACTGGACGATCATCTGATGGAGATTGGATTAACCCTTTGAAGCTCTGACGCGTTTTAGCAGTTTATTTAGGCTATCATTAGACGGTTTTATGCATCTTAGGCAGAATCTGTGAGTATTAAAAGGGTAAATACTGTCTCAATCAACCCTCTGACTTCCATATACCCTTCCTAATCTGAATAAAATCGTCTAATAGTAGCCAGAAACGCGTATAGGAGCTTGAAAGGGTTAATATGAATGAATTAGTAGGTATGGAAGTGTAAATTCCCTTTCATTCTAATTTCTTTCTGTACTCTATCAAAACTGTCCATGTGGGCATTTCCTGACCCACAAGGTGACAATTCATCCTACGACATTTTAGCCGGAGAGAGTGGAGGGTGGGGTGAAAAAGGTGACCACGGGATTGGGCCCATACGGGATTGGGCCCACTTAGGTTAGGTTAGGTTAGGTTCGGTTCCAATCCCGTGGGCCCAATCCCGTATTGGCCCAATTCCGTATATTCCGTATGGGCCCAATCCCGTATGGACCCAATCCTGTATGGGCCCAATTCCGTATATTCCGTATGGGCCCAATTCCGTATATTCCGTATGGGCCCAATCCTGTATGGGCCCAATTCCGTATATTCCGTATGGGCCAAATCCCGTACGGGCCCAATCCCTATGGAACCGAAGAAAAACAATGCACTCTTCCATACTCACGTTATCAACATCGACTGGTTTTCTCCTCCTGAAAGACGAAACAAAGGCATAGCGGTTAGAACATTTGCAAACTTATCTCTATTAAGGGGAGGACAAAAATCCCTCAAGTGGAAATTTCCCCTTAACGGGAGGTTTCCACTAGAGTGATTATTTTCTGGACACCTTTCTCCCTCACGTTTATTCCCATTGTTTTTTTAGATTTTAAGACGTTCGCTCCATTAGTTTGGCGATTTTAAGAACTGTAGCCCCATTTCTGTCAATTTTAAGACTTTTCGTGCCATTTAGGTGTCGACTTTTTCCTGGCGAGCGATAGCGAGCCTGTATTTTAAGAGGAACCGGCCTTCGGCCGGGACATTTTTCTACCGAAAAATGTACACATTTATCTTGAAAGGAGGTCTAGGGGGTGTAATTTTAAGCTAGATGGAGGTCTAGGGAACAAACTAAAACACCTCCCCTTAACCCTTTCATTACCGGGGGATGCCTGTTGTATTATTCCTGACGATGTTGTGTAGCTTAGGAAGGATCTGTGGTAATTAAAGGCGCTAATTGAGATAGTCTGGGGCCCTTTAATGGGTAGACGTCCTTCCTAAGCTGAATAAAATCGTCTGCTAGTTGCCAGATTATGATGAAAAGGACATCGCCGGCACTGAAGGGGTTAAGGAAGGAATGCAATCTGTTGTATGCTTAATAACCAAGAGGTGAATTTCAGCTCGCTTAGTATATTTTGAGATCACTCACACCCTTTTAAGGGGAGGTATTTAGTTTGTTCCCTAGACCTCCATCAAGCTTAAAATTACACCCCCCGGAGTCCCTTTCAAGATAAATTTCTACATTTTTCGGTAGAAAAATGTCTCGGCCGAAGGCCAGTTCCTCTTAAATTACAGGCTCGCTATCGCTCGCCAGGACAAAATTGACACCTGAATGGCACGAAAGGTCTTAATATGGGGTGAAAGTTCTTAAAATCGCTAAACTAATGGGGCAAACATTTTATAATATCAAAAGCAATGGGGCTAAACATGAGGGAGAAATAGGTCAAGAAAAAAATCCCTCGAGTGGAGATCTCCCCTTAAGACCCGATTAGGCATTTGGTGTCGGTTGATTGGCTACCATTAGGCATTTGGTGTCGGTTGATTGGCTACCATTAGGCATTTGGTGTCGGTTGATTGGCTACCATTAGACGATTTCGTTTAGATCAGGAATGGTGTATGGAAGTCAGAGGGTTAATTGAGATAGTCTTTCATCTCATCATGCCCACAGATCCTTCCTAAGCTGTATAAAACCGTCTAATGGTAGCCAGAATAAACTGTCAAAATGCGTCATAATCTTCAAAGGGTTAAGGGGAGGTCTTTAGTTTGTTCCTTAGACCTTCATCAAGCTTATAATTACAGTCCCTAGACTCCTTTTCAAGATAATTTTGTACATTTTTCGGTAGAAAAATGTCCAGGCCGAAGGCCGGTTCCTCTTAAATTACAGACTCGCTATCGCTCGTCAGGCAAAAATCGACAGGTAAAAGGCACGCAAGGTCTTAACATTTACATAAATAGTTCGAAAGTTCTTAAAATCGCCAAAATAATGGGGTGAACGTCTTAAAATCTCAAACGCAATGAGGCTAGACATGAGGGAAAAGGGGCTCCAGAAATATATCCCTCGAGTGGAAACCTCCCCTTAAGGAACGACTGTTTTATAAACGTGCAATACTGTTGTTGAATGCTATTATCATGAATAGGTCAATGTCAGCTACTTTATTATGGAGGCACTCGTTACTTAAGGGGGGTCACAGGCTTTTGTCTCTCCTTTTCTCTCTTTCTCTGGCTTGTAGGCTATCTATTCGGACCCTTTCAGCCTGCTGTTTTAAGACGTTTGCTCCCATCCAGGTGTCAATTTTTTCCTGGCGAGCGGTAGTGAGCCAGCATATTTTGTTTAAAGTTTTTGACAGCAGGCTAAATTTGTAAATTTTTCAATAGAAAAATTTCTCCGGCGAAGCCGGATTTCTCCATTCAATGCTGATTCGCTATCGCTCACCAGAAAGAAATTGACACCTGGATGGGGATAAACGTCTTACAACAGTAGGCTGAATGGGGCCGAATGGATACAAGCCAGAGAAAGAGAGAACAAGAGGGAACTAACTAACATAAAATATCTCACCCTGCTTCATTTTCATGTAGGCGCTGTCGGAGATGGCGAAGAGATGGGGTGGCACCTCACTACGCCTCTTGCCCTGGTAGATCTTGACCACACGGTTGGTATAGATGGGGTAACGCTTGTAGGGGTTCACGGCGATACAGAAGAGACCGGAGTAGGTGTAGATCAGCTTGTTGACGTAGCGGTTCTTTAGGTTGTAGAGAACTGAAGCGTCGTTGAGGTAGGTCAAGTTAGACATGTCCTCGCACTTCTCGTACTTGGGAGGGTTAACCTGCTGGACCAGATCCTTCTTCCAGTTCTTGACCTCGCCCTTGGCGAAGACGGTGACCAGGTCGCCCTTGGTGCCCTGGATCTCGCCCTCCACGAAGCCATCACGAGTGTCGGGCACCCAGCAGGACTTCTTAGGGTCGAAGGGCTTGGTGGCGTCCTGCATCTTGCCCTCCAGTGATACGAAAAGGAACTCCGAAGGGTCGGGATCCGGCCCCGAGGTCTTGGGTACATGACCTGGCATTGTGGTGGCTTAGAGATGGCTTCAGTTATACCAAAATTATAATAAATATCTAGGCGTCCTTGGAAATATGGCTCGAGTTAAGACAAAACCTGTCGGTATATACTTCGATGTCTCTGTGGATAGCTTCAGGATTGTTGATGTTGATTATTGATGTTTATATACGTTGACAGCAGGCCCGTTTGATAGGGCTAGAGGGACCTTCAAATTGTTGATATGACGGGGTTGCCAAGATATAGCGTGGCCCCGGTTGCTGAGCTACAGTCTTGAAGGTAAACAAGCTCTTGGTCTCTGTCTCTCAAGGCCTTCAGGTGTAATTTGGTCTCGGGATCTCTGTCTATCACACTCTCGGTATCTCTTCACGGTCTCTATCTCTTCCTATCTCTCGGCCTCTCTCTCTCGCTCTCCCCCTCCGCCTTGCTCCTCCGCTGGTTGTCGAGTGAGTGAGGCTTGGGCGGTGGGCATGACGGGCGGGCGGGCGGTGAAGGAAGAGGGGAGACACGCGCCCTAAGCCTAGAGTCTATATATAACAGCGGGAATGGAGGCACGGAAGAGACACAGCTTGACAGGGTTATTACTCTGTCGCCATCTCGTGTCCACGCCCTTCCGTTCACTGAGGCTTCAACGTTCCTTTGTTTTTTGTTTATGTACATTTCTCGAATACCTTTCTTTTTATATAGTACTCTGGTGTGAAGTGTATGGTATGTTTATATCCCTGTGTGCGCATGTGTGTCTGCGAAACATCTCGGAAACGAATGAATGGTTTTAAACGAATGTTGGCATGTCTTTTCATGTGGTGTATTCGAAATGATCCCATTAAATTTTGGTTTATATTGGAATCCGCTGTCCCCCCCCCCCCCCCCCTATGTGACTATGAGAAGTTTTTGTTATCGATATTCACGAGACTCGAGGAACTATACCCCGTTTCAAATAGGCAGGCCAGAAATCGTGAACCATAACCTCGGCAAATCAAAAGGGCTGGAGCAAATGGGCTGTACATTTTCACACCTGTTCCCTGGCTGACTCTTCCCAAATGGTAGACATATTAGCTGGATTACTCAAGTCGTTTGTGAGTTATAGAGGTTGACGATCAAGAGTTTTGGGCCTCTTACTTGGAATAGTGTATAGTTCTTGGCTAGGGAGGGGGGGGGGGTCAACCATTTCCCCTTAACCCCTTCTGTACCGCAGACCTATTTTTAACCCTCTCCAACATATGACGCGATTTTGAGCCTATTAGGGATACTTTAAAGCCTTTGTTACCATCAGGGGTATTTAGAAACCTTTAGTTTAGTTACTTCAACCTCTGCAGTTGTCTTTGAGTTAGCTGTGTTGAGCCTATTGGGGATACTTTAAAGCCTTTGTTACCATCAGGGGTATTTAGAAACCTTTAGTTTAGTTACTTCAACCTCTGCAGTTGTCTTTGAGTTAGCTGTGTTGAGCCTATTGGGGATACTTTAAAGCCTTTGTTACCATCAGGGGTATTTAGAAACCTTTAGTTTAGTTACTTCAACCTCTGCAGTTGTGTTTGAGTTAGCTGTGGGCAGAAAACTAATTTTGGAGAGGTAATTATAAGAGTGAGAGAACTCTATTTCTTATTGCTAATTTGGCAACCTCTGCGTCATATGTGCGTGAAAGAGTTAATATTATTCTGGCTACTATTAGACGATTATATTCAGCTTAACAAGGTGTTGCAGCAATTAACAGGCTTCGATCTATCACACCTAACCCTTCTTACTACCACAGATCTATCACACCTAACCCTTCTTACTACCACAGATCTATCACACCTAACCCTTCTTACTACCACAGATCTATCACACCTAACCCTTCTTACTACCACAGATCTATCACACCTAACCCTTCTTACTACCACAGATCTATCACACCTAACCCTTCTTACTACCACAGATCTATCACACCTAACCCTTCTTACTACCACAGATCTATCACACCTAACCCTTCTTACTACCACAGATCTATTAACTCTCTTACTACCACAGATCTATTAACTCTCTTACTACCACAGATCTATTAACTCTCTTACTACCACAGATCTATTAACTCTCTTACTACCACAGATCTATTAACTCTCTTACTACCACAGATCTATCACACCTAACCCTTCTTACTACCACAGATCTATCACACCTAACCCTTCTTACTACCACAGATCTATCACACCTAACCCTTCTTACTACCACAGATCTATCACACCTAACCCTTCTTACTACCACAGATCTATTAACTCTCTTACTACCACAGATCTATCACACCTAACCCTTCTTACTACCACAGATCTATCACACCTAACCCTTCTTACTACCACAGATCTATGACACCTAACCCTTCTTACTACCACAGATCTATCACACCTAACCCTTCTTACTACCACAGATCTATCACACCTAACCCTTCTTACTACCACAGATCTATCACACCTAACCCTTCTTACTACCACAGATCTATCACACCTAACCCTTCTTACTACCACAGATCTATCACACCTAACCCTTCTTACTACCACAGATCTATCACACCTAACCCTTCTTACTACCACAGATCTATCACACCTAACCCTTCTTACTACCACAGATCTATCACACCTAACTCTCTTACTACCACAGATCTATCACACCTAACCCTTCTTACTACCACAGATCTATCACACCTAACCCTTCTTACTACCACAGATCTATCACACCTAACCCTTCTTACTACCACAGATCTATCACACCTAACCCTTCTTACTACCACAGATCTATCACACCTAACCCTTCTTACTACCACAGATCTATCACACCTAACCCTTCTTACTACCACAGATCTATCACACCTAACCCTTCTTACTACCACAGATCTATCACACCTAACCCTTCTTACTACCACAGGTCCTCCCTCAACTGCACACAATCGTCTAAATATAGCTAGAATACAATTTAAAAGACGTCGCCGGTACAGAAGGGGTTAAGGGGAGATTTTTAGTTTGTTTCCTACTCCTCCAGCATTCTTAAAATTTCACCCCCTTGACCCCCTTTCAAGATAAAGTTGTACATTTTTCGGTAGAAAAATGGCACGGCCGAAGGCCGGTTACTCTTAATTTACAGGCTCGCTATCGCTCGCCAGGGTAAAATCGACACCTAAATGGCACGAAAGGTCTTAAAATTGACAGAATGGGGCGAACATTCTTAAAATCACCAAACTAATGGGGCGAACGTCTTAAAATCTCAAAAGCAATGGGGCTAGACATGAGGGAGAAAGGGGTCAAGAAAAAAGTCCCTCAAGTGGAAATCTCCCCTTAACTCTCTTACACATAAACGACAGAGACAATTATTCAGTGTATTTCAATGATACAATAATATAGCCTTCAATTCCTTTACAATATATTTTCCTCTCTTATATTTTATTTATGAATGTAAAAATGGTATTATTATTATTGCTAGTATATTGCAATGCAGTCTTTAATTGCCGACTTGCGAGTTTCGTTCTATAAGGAAGTTGGAGCTGTAGGCAACGATATTTAACAGACTTTACAGCTAAAATACGGTCGTAGTACATTTATAAATACATAAAACCCAATTAATCATACCATTTATCCATTGTTGCATTTCTGTTTAATATCGGTGTTCACGGCTCCAACTTCCTTATAGCCTGAAACTCGCAAGTGGTCAATTCCCCTTCTGTACCGGCGACGACCTTTTAACTTTATTGTGGCTGTTATAGACGATTAACTTTATTGTGGCTGTTATAGACCATTAACTTTATTGTGGCTGTTATAGACCATTAACTTTATTGTGGCTGTTATAGACCATTAACTTTATTGTGGCTGTAATAGACGATTAACTTTATTGTGGCTGCTATAGACCATTAACTTTATTGTGGCTGTTATAGACCATTAACTTTATTGTGGCTGTTATAGACCATTAACTTTATTGTGGCTGTTATAGACCATTAACTTTATTGTGGCTGTTATAGACCATTAACTTTATTGTGGCTGTTATAGACCATTAACTTTATTGTGGCTGTTATAGACCATTAACTTTATTGTGACTGTTATAGACCATTAACTTTATTGTGGCTGTTATAGACGATTAACTTTATTGTGGCTGTTATAGACCATTAACTTTATTGTGGCTGTTATAGACCATTAACTTTATTGTGGCTGTTATAGACCATTAACTTTATTGTGGCTGCTAATGACGCTTTGTCTCAGTGTTAAAAGAGCCTCCAGAAATGAACAGGCTTGACACTATCTCACTTAAGGGGGGTGACCTGCTTTTGTTGTCTACTTTTCTCTCTTTCTCTGGCTTGTATCCATTCGGCCCCATTCACCCTACTGTTTTAAGACGTTTATCCCCAACCAGGTGTCGATTTTTTCCTGGCGAGCGGAAGCGAGCCAGCATATTTGTTAAAAGAAATTTGACAGCAGGCTAAATTTGTACATTTTTCGATAGAAAAATGTCTCCGGCGAAGCCGGATTTCTCCATACAATGTTGGCTCGCTATCGCTCGCCAGGAATAAATCGACGCCTGAATGGGGATAAACATCTTAAAACAGTAGGCTAAATGGGGCTGAATGAATACAAGCCAGATAGAAGGAGTGACAAAAAGCAGGTCACCCACCTTAACCCTTTTTACTACCACAGATCCTTCTTAAACTGCCGAAAATCCTCTAAATATAGCTATAATAAACTGACAATGACAGCGTCGGTACAGAAAGGGTTAATTAAGACTCTACACTCTAAATGCAATTAACTATTAATTACGTCATTAAAATTAACCCTTTCAACTACCATTAAACTTAACCCTTTCAACTACCATTAAACTTAACCCTTTCAACTACCATTAAACTTAACCCTTTCAACTACCATTAAACTTAACCCTTTCAACTACCATTAACTTAACCCTTTCAACTACCATTAAACCCCTTTCAAACTACCATTAAACTTAACCCTTTCAACTACCATTAAACTTAACCCTTTCAACTACCATTAAACTTAACCCTTTCAACTACCATTAAACTTAACCCTTTCAACTACCATTAAACTTAACCCTTTCAACTACCATTAAACTTAACCCTTTCAACTACCATTAAACTTAACCCTTTCAACTACCATTAAACTTAACCCTTTCAACTACCATTAAACTTAACCCTTTCAACTACCATTAAACTTAACCCTTTCAACTACCATTAAACTTAACCCTTTCAACTACCATTAAACTTAACCCTTTCAACTACCATTAGGTAATTTCTGCATATTCTGGCTACCATTAGACGATTTCCTTTAGTTTATAATCTACCTCTACGACTCATATGGCTAAATACGAAATAACATCGGTCCTTCTTAACCCTCTCCGATATATGATGCAATTTTGAGCCTATTAGGGATACTTTAAAGCCTTTGTTACCATCAGGGGTATTTAGAAACCTTTAGTTTAGTTACTTCAACCTCTGCGTCATATGAGTTTGAAGGGGTTAAGCTCCATAAAATCATCTAATATTAGCCAACATCAGAGGTAGAAAGGCGTCATGGTGCTGAAGGGGTTAAGGGGAGATGGGTCGTTTTTCTGGTCCCCATTCTCCCTCATGTTTAGCCCCATTAGTTTTCAGATTTTAAGATGTTCGCCTCATTAGTTAGTCGATTTAAAACCCTACGTCCTATTTATATATCAATATCAAGACCTTTCGTGCCATTTACGTGTGGATTTGTTCATGGCGATCGATAGCGAGCCTATAATTTTAAGAAAACCCGGTCGTCGGCCGGGCCATTTTTTTTAAATGTACAAATTTATCTTAACACTCTAGGGAGTGTTTTTGTAAGCTTGATGAAGGTATAGCGAGGAAACTCAAATATTTATGTGTAGTATGACACTATAAGCCCTGCATATATATTGCTATACATATATCTCACTGCTTATATGCCTTTATCCCTGTAACTTCTAAACTCTTAACATTCTTATTAAACAATCTTGATTCATTGAACTCCCTATAACTTTATCTATCTCATTAACATATAATATTTTTCTATTGTTACTTCCACTTAAATCAACACCCATTTCCTCTGTAAATGTAAACTGTATAACGTATTTATCCGGTCATACGTCATACCAGAATGCTGAGTTAATGCTGTGTTGCTTCAGCATCCTTGAACCCAGGCGATGCCTTCTTACTCAGGCATCTTCATGATAGACTTCAACAGACCTCAGCCAGAGAGAGTCAGAGCTCTTTACTCAAACTCACCCTCTATAGCCAAGCTCCTATATCCCCTAGATATATTAGACCACACAAGTCATATATCACCTTGCTCCTAAGGCTTTTATTACAAGCCTTATCATAATTATACTGTACTTATATACCTGTACTTTATACTTATTATCACTTATCCAATAATTAATGTGTTGTGTTATTACCTATAATCCCCTATATACTTAACATATTATATATGAATATATAAATATATAGACCCCGCCCCCCCAAAAAAAATATATATATAGACCCCCAAAAAAAATATATAGACCCCCCCCAAAATATATAGACCCCCCAAAATATATAGACCCCCCCAAAATATATAGACCCCCCAAAAAAATATATAGACCCTCCCCAAAAAATATATAGCCCCCCCCCCAAAAAAAAAATATATAGACCCCCCCCCAAAAAAATACATATAGCCCCCCCCCCAAAAAAAAAAATACATATAGACCCCCCCCCCCAAAAAAAAAAAAAAACACCATGGCTTTAAGGGGAGATTTCCACTTGAGGGACTTTTTTTCTTGACCCCTTTCTCCCACATGGTTAGCCCCATGGTTTTTTATATTATAAGACGTTCGCCCCATTAGTTTAGCGATTTTAACAACTTTCACCCCATTTATGTCACTTTTAAGACCATTCGTGCCATTTAGGTGTCGATTTTTTCCTGGCGAGCCTGTAATTTAAGAGGAACCGGCCTTCGGCCGGGAAATGTACAAATTCATCTTGAAAGGGGGTCAAGGGGGTGTAATTTCAAGCTTGATGGAAGTCTAGGAAACACACTAAAAACCTCCCCTTAACCCCTTCACTACCATGGCGTAACTTTCGTCCTATACTGGTTACCATTAGACGATCTTCTTCAGTTTGTCGTCTACCTATGCGACTCAAAGGGGTAAATACGATCACCATAAACCCTCTGAGTAACACAGGTCCTTCTGAAACTGCATACAATCGTCTAAATGTTGCCAGAATGAAAGGTAAACAGTGTTGTTATAATGTTGTGGTTTTGTTTATAATGGCCGCAGCAATGTCACCGATAGTATGTGTAAGAGCTAAAAGGTGACGAGGTACAGAGGCAAGAAGAAGGAGGAGAAGATGCGGTGGTGGTGGTGGTGTAGGATGATAGAGACACAGAGGGGAGATAAAATTAGATTGGGGCCCTTGGGAGAAGAGAGAGAGAGAGAAGGAGGAGAGGGAGTAGACAAGATAGGTATGGTAGGGTTAGAGAGAGAGAGAGAGAGAGAAAGGGAGAGTGAGTGAGCGAGAGAGAGAGAGAGAGAGAGACGTTTGAATGAATATGAGAAAGAAAGGGAACATGAGATGTTTTTTTTCCTTTTCTTTGTCACATTGTATCACTTCCAAAGACATAATTTGATGCATACATATACATCATTTAAGGAGAGATTTCCACTTGAGGGATTTTTTCTGGACCCCTTTCTCCCTCATGTTTAGCCCCATTGTTTTTTAGATTTTAAGACGTTTGCCCTATTAGTTTGGCGTTTTTAAGAACTTTCGCCCCATTTCTGTCAATTTTAAGACCTTTTGTGCCATTTAGGTGTCGATTTTTTCCTGGCGAGCGATAGCGAGCCTGTAATTTAAGAGGAATCGGCCTCCGGCCTGCACATTTTTCTACCAAAAAATTTAAAATTTTATCTTAAAAGGAAGTCAAGGGAGTGTAATTTTAAGTTTGATGGAGGTCTAGGGAACAAACTAAAAACCTCCCCTTAAGACTAAAACAGTAGATTTATCTTTCCTTTGACACCCTCTTGTTGTCAAAAGTGAGTGAGAAAAGATATATGCTTGCACAATTACACAGTTTGCTTAAGGGGAGGTATTTAGTGTGTTCCCTAGACCTCCATCAAGCTTAAAATAACAACCCCTATGCCCCCTCTCAAGATATATTTGTACATTTTTCGGTAAAAAAATGTCCAGGCCGAAGGCCGGTTCCTTCAAAATTTACGTGCTCGCTATTGCTCGCCAGGAAAAAAATCGACACCTAAACTCCATGAAAGGTCTTAATATTGTCAAAGTAATGGGGTGAAAGGTCTCAAAATCGCCACATTAGTGAACGAACGTCTTAAAATCGCAAAACTAATGGGTCTAAACATGAGGGAGAAGGGGGCCCATAAAAAGCGAGTACCACCCCCTTAAGCTATTGTTTCGTAATCAATTCGTACCTATGGGGAAGGAAATTGAGGGTGAATGGTCAGGTTATGGAATATGTCTTAAATATTTGGATAGTGTGATAAGTAGAGATGGGAGTTTGAAAGACGCGTTGCAGAGGGGATGTGATTATCATGTGAATATGGTTGTGTTGGGGCGAGAGAGAAGAGGAATACATTGAGGTGGTTGGGTCATGTGGGGTGTATATACATTGAGGTGGTTGGGTCATGTGCAAGAACGACAAACTAGAGACTATAAGAGTGAGGTGGAAGGGTTGAGAGGGAGAGACAGACCGAGAGTTTGATTGAGGAAGGGTTGAGAGGGAGAGACAGACCGAGAGTTTGATTGAGGAAGTAGAGAGGCATTTGTGTGAAGGTGGTGTTTGGAGGGAGGCAGAGCGCTAGCTGACGGACGACAGAGTAGCATAGAGGTGATTCATTCGTGGCCACCCCCCTCGGTGATCAAGGCGTCTTGTTTTATATGTGTTGGTGGTGTGTGTAATGGTTTAGGTGCTTATGTTCTGGGTGTGGTGTCCCGAGGTCGAATCCCGGGAGAACCATATGCTTTCATTAGTTTATTCAAGTACATTAGGGTTTGTAATTGATGATTAATGTTAAGGGGAGATTTCCACTTGAGGGATTTTTTTCTTTACCCCTTTGTCCCTCATGTTTAGCCCCATTGCTTTTGAGATTTTAAGACGTTCGCCCCTTTAGTTTGGCGATTTTAAGAACTTTCACCCCATTTATGTCACTTTTAAGACCTTTCATCCCATTTAGGTGTCGATTTTTCCTGGCGAGCGATAGCGAGCCTGTAATTTAAGAGGTATCGGGCTTCGGCCGGGACATTTTTCTACCGAAAAATGTACAAATTTATCTTGAAAGGGGGTCATGGGGGTGATGGAAGTCTAGGAAACACACTAAAAACCTGCCGTTAAGAAGGGGGTGTTGGTTATTTATATGTGTGAGAAAGGGATGAAAGGTAAGGTAATGCTGCATGTACTCTATCCCTCCAAATATTGAATGAGTGACAGTGAGACAAATTCAAAGTATTATAGGGTTTACTGGTTGAGAGGAAGACAGACTGGGAAAATCGGTTCACTTTTAGGTTATAAAGTTGGACAGAATAGGGGTGGGAATATGTTGAAAGGTGGGTGCCACATACTTCGTAACAGAAGAGTATAAACTGAGAGAGCTCTGAAGAACGCTGACAATTAATACGTATATGTTGCAAATGTGTTCTGTAATGATTCCAAAATTAGGGAGTTTCTTGACCCGTTGAAAATTATACCGCATGTTGACAGTTTATTGAGGCTACCATTAGACGATTGTGTATGTTGGTTCATGGAGGATCTGTGGTTCATGGAGGATCTGTGGTTCAGGGAGGATCTGTGGTTCATGGAGGATCTGTGGTTCATGGAGGATCTGTGGTTCATGGTGGATCTGTGGTTCATGGAGGATCTGTGGTTCATGGAGGATCTGTGGTTCATGGTGGATCTGTGGTTCATGGAGGATCTGTGGTTCATGGAGGATCTGTGGTTCATGGAGGATCTGTGGTTCATGGAGGATCTGTGGTTCATGGAGGATCTGTGGTTCATGGAGGATCTCTGGTTCATGGAGGATCTGTTGGTTCATGGAGGATCTGTGGTTCATGGAGGATCTGCGGTTCATGGAGGATCTGTGGTTCAGGGAGGATCTGTGGTTCATGGTGGATCTGTGGTTCAGGGAGGATCTGTGGTTCAGGGAGGATCTGTGGTTCATGGAGGATCTGTGGTTCATGGTGGATCTGTGGTTCATGGAGGATCTGTGGTTCATGGAGGATCTGTGGTTCATGGAGGATCTGTGGTTCATGGTGGATCTGTGGTTCATGGAGGATCTGTGGTTCAGGGAGGATCTGTGGTTCGGTAAGTATAAGGGTAAACACTAGCTCAATTAAGGGCAGATTTCCACTTGAGGGATTTTTTTTCTTTACCCCCTTCTCCCTCATGTTTAGCCCCATTGCTTTTGAGATTTTATGACGTTCGCCCCATTAGTTTAGCGATTTTAAGAACTTTCACCCAATGTATGTCACTTTTAAGACCTTTCGTCCCATTTAGGTGTCGATTTTTTCCTGGCGAGCGATAGCGAGCCTGCAATTTAAGAGGAATCGGCCTTCGGCCGGGACATTTTTCTACCGAAAAATGTACAAATTTATCTTGAAAGGGGGTCAAGGGGGCGTAATTTCAAGCTTGATGGAGGTCTAGGAAACACACTAAAAACCTCCCCTTGAGTGTTGTTATTTAGCTTAGGAAGAACCTCTAGCCATTATAGTCGCTGCAGGATTATTGAACCTGTACCCTGTTCCAAATAGGTGGGCCAGGATCCTCTGTAACTTAAAACGGGCTAGAGCAAATGGGCTGTACATTTGCCCACCCATTCCCTGGCTGACTCGTCCCAAATGGTAGATATATTTGCTCGATTACTTCACTTGTTTGCGAGCTATAAAGGTCAATGGCTTTCTTATCTTTCTCTCCTTTTCTCTCTTTCCCTGGCTTGTATCCATTCGGCCCCATTCAGCCAACTGTTTTAAGACGTTTATCCCTATCCAGGTGTCGATTTCTTCCTGGTGAACAATAGCGAGCCAGCATTGTATGGAGAAATCCGGCTTCGCCGGAGAAATTTTTCTATCAAAAATGTACAAATTTAGCTTGCTGTCAAATCAAATATATATATATGCTGGCTTGAACAGGGTATAGTGCAGCCGAATAATCAGGAAATATGAACAGACTATAATGTTAATACAGCAATGTTTTATATAATGTACAGTCGGTCTAATAAGTGATGTATCGGCACCAAGTATATTTTGATCAATAATTAGTATCGGCAAAATCTATACTGGAGTTATTCATTTCGAGTGAGATATACAAACATGTTCCTACACTTAACCTACCCTATCCAACATCTGACAGACATTAATACAGCACAGAGCCAGCCAAACGTAACGACAACAGCTGAGACATGACTTATTAGCGCCACTGTACACAATAAAGCCAGTGTTGTGCTTTGGTTTAGTTCCCCCTTAATTCTTGCTTTTGTAATGTTTTCTTCTTTGTCTTCTCCTTCACCGTTGCTACCACAAGTGTAATAGGTACAGACTAAACACACATAACAAAGCCACTCCAACAGCTTCCTCTCTCTCCAACACCCCTTCTCCCCTCTCAACACTCTTCTCTGAGCTAGTGCCGATACAAATGGCCAGTCCTGTATAGAATCGTGAGGTTCAGAGTCGTAAAGATTCCAGGACGAACTCCATAGAAAATGAAATTAAATGAATGGTCACTTTCCCCAGATAGGGTAACTGTGCAAGTGGTGTAGGTTTTAAGGGTTAAGGGGAGACGAGTCACTTTTCTAGACCACCTTCTCCCTCATCTTTAGACCCATTAGTTTGGCGATTTTATGAACTTTCGCCCCATTTCTGTCAATTTTAAGACCTTTCCTGGCAATGAGGTCTCGATTTTTTCCTGGCGAGCCTGTAATTTAAGAGGAATCGGCCTTCGGCCAGGAAATTTTTCTACCGAAAAATGTACAAAGTTATCCTGAAAGGGGGTCTAGGGGGCTTCATTTTAAGCTTGATGGAGGTCTAGCGAGGAAACTAGAAAAATAATAAATAAATACAAAAATTGACAAAAAGTTATTGATCTGCCCTTAAATGATTGGTTTAGGTGTACATTGGGGTTCCATGGCGGGTCAGTAAGTGTCAGTTAATGATTGGTTTAGGTGTACATTGGGGTTCCATGGCGGGTCAGTAAGTGTCAGTTAATGATTGGTTTAGGTGTACATTGGGGTTCCATGGCGAGTCAGTAAGTGTCAGTTAATGATTGGTTTAGGTGTACATTGGGGTTCCATGGCGAGTCAGTAAGTGTCAGTTAATGATTGGTTTAGGTGTACATTGGGGTTCCATGGCGGGTCAGTAAGTGTCAGTTAATGATTGGTTTAGGTGTACATTGGGGTTCCATGGCGGGTCAGTAAGTGTCAGTTAATGATTGGTTTAGGTGTACATTGGGGTTCCATGGCGGGTCAGTAAGTGTCAGTTAATGATTGGTTTAGGTGTACATTGGGGTTCCATGGCGGGTCAGTAAGTGTCAGTTAATGATTGGTTTAGGTGTACATTGGGGTTCCAAGGCGGGTCAGTAAGTGTCAGTTAATGATTGGTTTAGGTGTACATTGGGGTTCCATGGCGGGTCAGTAAGTGTCAGTTAATGATTGGTTTAGGTGTACATTGGGGTTCCATGGCGGGTCAGTAAGTGTCAGTTAATCAGAAGCCTGGATAGGCGTCTGATTTACTGTTTACACCATACTTCTATTGTAAGAATAGTAATTTATTCATAGGCCTGATGATGGACCTTGTGTGAATCCGAAACGTTACAATAAAGATGACCTCAGTGAAGGTGTTTGTCACAACACTGGTCCTGTTCTTCATATATATATATATATATATATATATATATATATATATATATATATATATATATATATATATTATACAGGGTGTTGCAGAAATACTTTCATAAATTTCAGAATTAATTGATCTAGCAATGATATGCATACATTTCTATATGATGGTTTGGGAGAATTTGCATACTACACATTGTAGAATTAGCATTATCTAATGATAAATAACCCGAACACGCTACTGTACAAGGTGTAAATGATAAATCCTGTGGACACATACAAACAATACCTTGGCATGATATATCTTACCCAAGGTATTATTATTTGTATCCTGTCAGCAACTGTGTACGTCAGTCTCTGGTGCGCCGGTGTGAGGTGGTAGAGTGACACCGTGACAGAGTGACAGAGTGACAGGTTAAAACAGCCCATATGCCTTATATATAACCTAAATCAGTTAAATCACAACTGTATTTCGATACATTTTACTTAATATATACAATATATATATATATTTTTTTTTTCTATGTGAGTGAGGGAGGCAAAAAGCAGAACTGCCTATAGCGAGTGCCTCCCCCAAAGTTGACAGAGTGACAGGGCCAAAATCAAGGGACGTTCGAGCCAAAATGCCGGGACACACTGAGTTTGAAGCAATTTAAG